>CANXME010002093.1:400000-498195 GCA_948144175.1 Closterium sp. NIES-65 | reverse complement strand
TCTCAGCTTCACCATGGTGCTCAGCTTCACCATGGTGCTCAGCTTCATCATGGTTTTCAGCTTCACCATGGTTATGCTCACATCCAAGGTCCAGGTCCAAGTCCTCATATCATCCAATTCAATGTCAGCCATTGCCTTATCTTGATTGAGGTCAATCTCAGCAGCATTGTTCACCACCTCATTAGGGGCAGTGGGCCCTTCCTCCCTTGCCATGTCCTTCTCTTGGCCAGATGCCATAAGATTAAGGAGCTTGTAAGATCTGGGTTGATTCTGTTAAAGTCTTTTTACCACCTCAATGGTAAAGCAAGAAATTCTTATAAAAGAATTTCTTCTTCTACAGAATAATCCAAGTTACCCAAGGTAACAGATTTGTTGTCAAGCACTCCAATCACCTAAGTGAAAGGGCAGGGTCTATCCAAATCTCAATGAAGAGAACTTGTATAACCCTCAACAAATCCTCCAGATCCAAGTTTATACTCCACTACTCAACATAGAGAGTCTTCCACCCAAAGGTGGGCAAGAGAGATAAAATCTCTCTTCTTAGCTTGAATTGCAGATGTAGATCTTGTAGATCTTGAACTCTTCAAGCTTCCATATCTTGAGTATTCTCTTTAAAGAGAATCACAACTCTAAGATCTATAAAAAAAATTTCTAGGGCAAATCCCCACTAGCTTAGGATAACCCTAGCTCTAGAATACCAATGTAACAACCACGGCCCTTATAACCAACCGCAACCGCGGGTTTCAATGTAATCCTCCTTGACAATTTATATAAAATCAAAATTACAAATGCTTGAAATTATCTAATTAATCCCACCAAGGGATAATCAAGCCTTAGCCTAAGCTCAAAGGATCTTGAGAGGAGAAGTTGTAGCTCTTGAAGAAACTTGGGTAGATAAGTAGCTTCTTGTAGAGCTTATCCTTGAAAATAACACAAGTCTAGTTGTGTAGGAGGGCTTGTTAGGAGAGCCAAAGTAACTTAGAGAAGATCCCATTTCCAAGTTGGTAAGTTGGAGTTGGGAAGTAGGAATGAGCTTGAAGCTCCAACCCCTTCCATCATACCCTTGGGGCTCTTCCCAACCATGGCTTCCATGGTTGGAGAGCTAATAGGCTTGGAGCCTATATGGCACTTTAGTTTGGTTGGGGAAAACCCAACTTAGCACAATTGTATGGTTGTTTTAAACTTTGTGTGGATTGTAACAACACTGTCACTTCCCATTGGTTGGAAATCCAACCTTGCACATCATTTGGTTTGGTTGGAAACTTCCCAGCCTTCACATTTGTTGGGTTGGAAAGTCCCAAGCCTCCAGGTTGAGGGTTGGGAAAACCAAAGCAATGTTCTTCTCCAACTCAACCTTTCCAATTTCCTTCACGTTATTTCTCATCGAGGAAGTCTCTCGTGTTTGACTTAGGAAGTTAGCCGTAGATTAGGCAGAGTAGGTCATGCGTTACGCTGGGATATTTCCGGTAAATGGGAATCCGCAGTTTCACCGATCACATCTCTCGCCTGTAGGCGACAAGCCAAGCGGATTAAAAACGCCAAGCACGCGATTGGCATCGGCAGTGTTAGGCGCGGTGGCGGGGATAGCTGGAGGGAGGACGAGGCGACGATGAAAGGGGGTTGAAGGGGGTTGAGGGGGGTTGAAGGAGTTGAGGGGGTTGACTGGGGACCTGCTGATGGGTTTGGCGGAGGCCATGGAGGACGCGCTTGACGTTTGCAGCGCTGGTGGGAGGGGTAGTGCGTGGGAGTCGGTGAGGGGTCTCTGTAGGGTAGGGCCGCATGTGAGGTCGGTGAAGGAAGGGTGAAGGGGGGTGTGAAGAAGGGAAGGTGCTGCTCGGCGTTGCAGCACCTCGTGCAGAGTCAGTCAGAGGGGGTACTTTGGGAATTCTTCGAAACGCCCTGCAACGCGAAGAAGGTGCTGCTGGAGCTGGCGAAGGCGAAATAGGGTGCAAAAAGGGTAACGGTGGAGATTGGCAAGGTGAGCGAGTTGTGCGGGACGGGAGTTTTGGGGGGGATGCGTGCACGCATCTTTCGAGTCACTTGTCTGCGATGGTGGTAAGGGGGCGGCTGGGTTGCTGAATGTCTCCAGATGGGAATTGCTGAGAGTCCGTGAGGGCTCACCGCGCAGTCAGTGAGGGTGGCGGTAGAATGGCTGTGAGAGTGAGTGGAGGTGAGACTCATTACCCCTCCCCCCTCCAACTACCTCTCGGGTTCCCTCTTCCCACCCCAGCTCCCATTCGCATAACCCCCGCCATCCCATTCATTCAACTTCGCATTTGTGCATTCCACACCAAGGCACTGGCCCTTCTCTCCCTCCTCCCAGTTCCGCACAGACACGATTTCACGTCCTTACTCCCCCTCCTGCGGCACCGTCTCCCCACATCCCTCCCCACTAGCTGCGCACCATCTTCTTCTGTCTGTGATGACTGCTGGCCCTATGGCACTGTCTCCCCTCTCATAAGCTACTGCCACTTTTCCTCCTTCCCATTTCCTCCTCCTCCCTCCCAGCTCCGCACCTGCTTCTCCTACACCCACCACCCCACGGATTCCTGCCCCCACGGGTTCCTGCCCCCACGGATTCCTGCCCCCACAGATTCCTGCCGCTACTGTGTGGCGCACTGCTCACCCAGGCCTGTCCCGTCCTCCCTCTCCCTTTCCACCTCCCCCAACGCTTCCTGCTCTCAGCCAGGCACTGTCTCTTCCTCTGCTCACCAAGCTCCGCACCTGCTTCTTGTTACTGATACTGCAAGATTGCCCCATCCATCCCCTCTGTGGTTTGTGATATTGTAATACCCAGCGGGCTGGGCATGTGCTGATTGGATGGCCTATGCTTTCAGTGTATATGTAAACTATCTCATCAGCTTGCAGACAAGCATGTGCTGACCAAACAGTGTGCCAAAAGTTTCTTCCCAGGCAACTAGTTTGAAGCCACACTGAGAAAATCAGTTTTTGAGCCAACCTTTGCACTGATTGAGGCACAATTTTGAGCAAGGCGCACTGATATTTCAGTGTGCCGTAAGTTATACGTGCTGATATTTCACTGAGTCCTTCTCTCTGGAAGATCACATGTGTTTTCTCTTGTTATTCACAACTATAGAACAACATGTGGCCATCCTTTGCCTCCTGCTACATACCGTTTGGCCGGATATAAGCGCATATGCGCTTATAATAAGTAATGATTTTTTAGGGTGGCGCTTGTAATTGAGGAACGGCCATAAGCGCCAGCGCTATAAAATGTCAAATTGAGAAAGCTTGCTTTCTGTTCTTGCAAAGGCAACTGGCTTCATTACAATGCAGTAATACAACATTCTCGTCCAACTATGGATCATACAAATATTGGTACAACTAGGGCGGGTGGGTGGGGAGTGAAACTGCAAAGTTGTGAAATAAAGTCGTGGGTGGAGGCCAAATGGCCTCCAACTCTCGTTATGTACTCGGCGAATTGTAATTCGCCGTTGCTTTGCTTCGTTACAGGCAGCTGCGCTTTCACATACACATTTTTAGAAAGTGTTACACACTTCCGAAAAAAATCATATTCCAATTTTGGTTTTCGAAGTATTAAAGTGAAGCCCACATAAGGCGAACACAACTGTGAACGTTGCGCATGGGATCGTGCATGAAATTCCGGCAAAAACTGCCGCGACTCGATTTCTCACCGCACAGAACCTGTCCTGGAGCAACCACCCTGCCAGCGATGACGTGCATCCTGGCGTGCGGCCCAATAGGGTTTACATGCGCTGCCAGGGTGCCACATTTCACCCGAACTTTCGAGAAGGGGGTGGCATATTCCTGCCAGCGCAGCAGATACGTGCCGCGATTCCCTCCTCTGCGGGTTTAGGCAGGGGGGGTCTGACTATGCCTGAGAGGAACTCGAGCCGCACACCAGAAGGGGTCCCCTCCAAACCCTCATTTCTTCGCCTTCTCTTTCACTTTTTTCATTCAGATTCTTGGTCTCTCGCCCGCCATGCTGCGGAAGCCATGGCGGAATTCGCTGGCACTCATTTCTTGTCCAAAAAGAAGCCCGCGCGTAGGCCCGCCTTCGTAGTCGACGCGGACGGATGGTACTCCCGTGTCCCACCTGAACCACCAGAGCCACCACAGCCTCCATCGCCTCCTGCGCCGCCTGCTCCTCCTGCTCCTCCTTTGCCGCCTGCGCCTCCTGCTCCTCCTGTTCCTCCGTCTCCTCCGATTCTGGATGTCCTCACAACACAGGGGATCCGCCCGGTGCTCACGCTCCTGCTCCCGACTGCGTTCGACGAGTGGCTGGAGGAACCGGAAAGCAACAAGGCCCAAGATGTTGAGGTACCCGGCGCACCTTACCCTGGACCACGTTGGGGCCGGCCCGATGATTGCACCACGTGGGACGAATCTGCACTCGGAGCTGACGACGACGTGGCTGAGGACGAGGAAGCGAGCCGTGATGACGGCGACGAGGCTGAGGAAGGTGGCGCGCAGGGCGGCACCGCTGAGGATGTGTTTCCTGAGGGCGTACCTGGTGGCGACAATGACGAGGGTGTCGAGTACTGGTCACGTGACGGGCTCCCCGAGGAACTGCCGATACCTTCCTTTCCACCAGCTAACCGCAAGCGACCCCACCCGTTCTACCAGAGAACCGTGATGCCCGCCCCCCCTCTCCCAGGCACAAGATCAGCGATCACAAGCGCAAAGGCTACCGCTGCGGAGAAGTTGAAGTACGTCGCGATGCTGGATGTGGCGAAGTCGGTGCGCGCACTAGCTCGGGAGTGTGGGATTCACCGAAGTGTCTCGCCAACTGGAAGGTGGCCGTGGGGTTACTCAAAGAAGCACACTCCGGGCGGAAGCGCATGCACGGTCGCGGGCGGGCCTCGTGGTACCGCCCCATGGAGTTGAAGGTGTACGAGCGGCTCCTGGACTGGCGCCGCAAAGGAACCGCCGTGTCGGTCGTCGGCCGTCTGCGGGAGTGGTCGAGGGAGTTCATGAAGATCCTCTACCCAGACGTCAAGTGGAGCGGGAGTCAGAGATGGTCGGAGCGGTTTCGGAAGCGGTGGAATCTGAGCGTCCGCATGAAGACGCGGGTTGCTCAGAAAACAGCCGCTCGTAAGATTACGCCCCTTGCTTTTATGTCTAAGTTTCAGGTTCACTTACTAAACTGCCGTCTATCCCGCCCGCTTTCCCCCGTCTCACAGATCTTGCGGAGCAGTGCCAGAAATTCTGGCGTTTTGTCCGACACATGCGTCGCGCGCGCGCGGCATCGAGCCATGCTGGATCCTCAACGCTGACCAGACGCCGCTCTGGCTGGAGATGCCCGCCACCACGACCGTGGATCAGACGGGCGTACGGTCGGTGCCCATCCGGAGTGCAGGCTACTAGAAGGAGCGTGTGACCGTGATGCTGGCGTGCACGGCGGACGGGGCGAAGCTCAAGCCGTGGGTATTTTTCAAGCGGAAGACGCTGCCGAAGGGCAACTTTCCTCCTGGTAATAAGTAGCAACTGCCGCTGTCTTACCGTATCGTTTCTCATGCCGCGCTAACAGTTTAAGTGCCATTTCTGTGTGCAGATGTGGTCGTGGCTTGCCACGAGAACGGGTGGATGAATGCAGAAGGCGTCATCCGCTGGCTTGACGACTGTGTCAAGCCCTTCTTGCAGCCCCGATTTGGCAGGTGTGCGAAGAGCTCTATGCTCGTGCTGGATTCCTACCGCGGCCACCTTACCGAGGGGGTGAAGGAGAAGCTCCGCGAGATCAACTGCGTGCCTGCTGTCATCCCGTCGGGTTGTACGGGTGAGGTTCAGCCACTCGACGTCTCCATCAACAAGAGCTTCAAAGCATCTGTTCGTCAGCAGTACCAGAAGTGGTTTCAGGAGGAGGGCCAAGAGCAACTGACACCTGCAGGTACGTTGTTTCCGTTAAACACGCATGTTTATCCCCTTTCACCCTTGGTCAACTGACATGGCTTTCCCGGGTGTCTCTGTTGCGGTGCAGGGAATCTGAAGAAGCCCCCCCCAGAAGTGGTCCTTCGATGGATTTCACAAGCCTGGAAAGCAGTACCCTCCGACCTCGTCAAGCGCGCCTTCCCTCACCTGCGGCATTAGCAACGCGCTTGACGGCAGCGAGGACCACCTCGCCATGGCGCACAGGCGGAGCCAACTAACGGCGGAAGTGAATGTAGACGACGCATCATCGCCGACGGGATTTTTCGGCAACAACTGCCAGGAGCCCGAGTCTGACGAGGGAGTAGTTCCGTTAGAATAGCAGATTAAGTCTAAAATTGTGTACCTAGGTAGAATAGCAGATTAAGTCTAAAATTGTGTACTTAACTTGTAGTATTCGTTGAAGCGAACGATGTTATAGTTGTTGTTTGCTTTTGTTGTGGTGGTAAAAAAAGTGTTAATATTGAGGGTGGCGCTTATAATAAGGAAGGGTACAAAAGGGGTGGCGCTTATAATCGAGGATCGGCCATAAGCGCCATGCTCCAGATAGAAGCGCCGGCGCCTGTAATAGGCCGGCGCCTACCGTATCCACCCCGGATATAAGCGCCACGGCGCTTATAATAAAATCGATTTTTTAAGGGTGGCGCTTGTAATTGAATAATGGCCATAAGCGCCGTCGCTTATATAATGGTAAAATGAATTTGCATAATTTAGGCATCAAATCGAAGCCCGTATTAAGGCGAACAAGACTGTGTAACGTGCGCATGGCATCATGCATGGAAACACGCCGAAAACAGACGCGCTTCGGTTTCCAACCGCACAAAGCCCGTCCAGGAGCAGCTCACCTGCCAGCGCTGATGCGAAACTTGCCTAGCGGCCCAATCAGGCTTTCGTGTGCTGGGTGGCAGCAGAATCCTCACCCGAACCATCTAGAAGCGGCCATCATGCCCTGCCAGCGCAGCATCGTGCGTGGCGCTAAACCCTCCTCTCCGGGTTCAGACAGGGGACACCCGTCTCTCCTCGACGAGGACCCCGTGGCGCTAGCCAGAAGGGGTCCCTTTGAATCCTTCATTTGTTCATTGCTTCTTTCAGTTTTCGTTCTTGGTTCTTGATCTCTCCCGCCATGTTGCGGAAGCTATGGCGGAATTCACCGGGGTTCACTTCTTGTTCAAGAAGAAGCCTCCACGGAGGCCCGCGTTTAGAGTAGACGAAGACGGGTGGTACTCCCGCGTCCCACCATCTCCACCTAAGCCACCACAGCCTCCTGCGCCTCCTGCGCCTCCTGCTCCTCCTTCGCCTCCTGCACCTCCTGAGCCTCCTGTTCCTCCGACTCCTCCGTGCTCGCATAGTGCCGCGCCTCCGCTACACGCTGGATCAACGCCCGTGCTGACGCTGCTGCTCCCATCGTCGTTTGACGAGTACCTCTCCGAACCTGAGTCTAAGAAGCCGCAAGATGAGTGGGTGGAAGTGGAGCACGTTCCTGGTTCACGGTGGGGACAGCCTGACGACTGCCCGTGGACGAATCGCAAGTCGGCGCCGACGATGATGTTGAAGCCGAAGCTGACGCTGACGAAGAGGAAGCGAGCGGCACTGTCGGCGGCGAGTATGGCACGGAAGCGAGCGGCGGGGGCGGCGCCGAGGGCGGCTCCGCTGAAGATTTTTTCCCGAAGGCGTTCCCGGCGACGATGCCGATGACGGCGTGGAGTACTGGTCACGCGACGGGCTTCCCGAGACCCTGCCGATACCTTCCTATCCCCCGATGAATCGCAAGCGACCCCACCCTTCTTCCCAGAACCGTGATGCCCGCCCCCCGTCTCCCAGGCACAAGCTCACAGAGCACAAGAGGCAAGGTTACACCACCGCGGAGAAGTTGAAGTGGGTTGCCAGGCTTGCTGTGGGCAACGTCGGTGCGCGCTTTGGCTCGCGAGAGCGGAATCCACCCCAAGTGCCTCACGAACTGGAAGCGGGCGGCGGAGTTCCTCAAAGACGTGCACTCCGCTCGGAAACGCATGCACGGCCCGCGATCGGGCATCGTGGTATCGGCCTATGGAGTTGAAAGTGGACGAGAAGCTTCTCGAGTGGCGCCGCAAGGGAACCGCCGTATCAGTCAGCCGCCTGCAGGAGTGGTCGCGGGAATACATGAAGCTGCTGTACCCGGACAAGCCCTGGAAAGGGAGCCAGAGGTGGTCGGAGCGCTTTCGGCGACGATGGAACCTGAGTGTCTGCATGAAGACCCGGGTTGCCCAGAAAACCAGTCGCGTAAGAGTTACCCATGTACTTTGCCGTGTTAATGTTTACTTGTTTTACCGGTACTAACCACCCGCCATCTGTGACCGTCCTGCCTTCCACCTCCCTTCAGATGTCGCGGAGCAGTGCAGAAGCTTCTGGAAGTTCGTGCGTGGCATGCGTCGTGAGCGCGGCATCGACACCCGCGTGGATCATCAACGCGGACCAGACGCCGCTCTGGCTGGAGATGCCCGCCACCACCACCGTGGATGAATCGGGTGTTCGCTCGGTGCCTATCAGGAGCGCGGGGTATCAGAAGCAGCGTGTGACGGTGATGTTGGCGTGTACGGCGGACGGACGGAAGCTGAAGCCGGGGTGTACTTCAAGCGCAAGACCGTGCCAAAGGGCAATTTCCCACCCGGTACGTCAATTGGTGCACTGCTCGTTAACTGCGGTTTGTTCAGACTGCGAATTCTAACTGCTTCTCTTGTTTCCTGCAGATGTGGTCGTGGCTGCACACCGAGAACGGGTGGATGGACTCCGCGGGTGTCGTCCGCTGGCTTGAGGAGGGCGGTCAAGGCCTTTCTTGAAGCCCAGGTTCGGTAGATGCGCCAAGAGCTCGATGCTGGTGCTCGACTCTTACCGCGGTCACCTCACCCAGGAAGTGAAGGACAAGCTTCGCAAGATGAACTGCGTGCCGGCAATCATCCCGTCGGGCTGTACGGCGGAGGTTCAGCCCCTGGATGTCTCCATCAACAAGAGCTTCAAAGCGTCGGTCCGCCAGCAGTATACCAGCGGTGGTTTGAGGCAGAAGGGCAAGAGCAGCTGACGACAGCAGGTATGGAATGAGCGCGTGTTGTGTTTCAACCCCCCTTCCTTTTGCTTACCGTATGTATTGTTGGATTAACGGGATTCCATCGTTCTCCCGTTATTTTCACGGAACTTGAAGAAGCCTCCTCCGGAGGTCGTCCTGAGGTGGATATCTCAGGCCTGGAAGTCAGGTGCCTGCCGAGCTGATAAAGCGTGCCTTCCTCACCTGTGCATCAGCAACGCGCTCGACGGCAGTGAGGACGGCCTCGCCATGGCGCACAGGCGGAGCCAGCTGACGGCGGAAGTGGACGTCGACGATGACATCATCGCTGATTGGTTTTTTGGCAACAACTGCCAATGAGCCCGAATCTGACGAAGACTAGGCTAGTTAGCTAGAATTAGTGTTGCTAGACCTGCTGTTTCAGGTCTCTGATGTTGTAGCTGCTGTCATGATATTGTTATGAATGTGATTTCAATGTAAAACCAGCTAAGTAGTCAAATGGTGGCGCTTATAATAAGTACACAAATCTCAGGTGGGGGCGCTTCTTATCGAGGTCCGGCCATAAGCGCCATGCTCCAGATAGAGGCGCCAGCGCCTATAATCGGACGGCGCCTATATCCGGGGCGATACGGTATATCCGGGGCCATACGGTATGCAGGTTGCAGCTCCCTGAACAGTGGATTGCATATCAATGACTCCCTTTTTCCTTGCCACCTCTCACTAAGCCAAACCATGTTCAGTCTGCAGGAGAGTGACCTCGACCCATCAGTTGGCGATGGGGTGCTGGCACAGGATGTTCACGCCAATCCATGCAAAGCTCGGAAATACAGGTGCACCCGAAACTGCGTGCCTCCTGCTGCACACGTTGCAGCTCGGAGGGGTGGTAGCACACATGGTACCACGCAAAGGCACGCGCCCGCACTGTTGCATGGTCGAGACGCGTTGCTTCTTCCGCAGCCTATTACACATGCACATCCACCACAAAGAATTATTTTCAACGACTGTAACCAGCTTGCACGGCCAAACAGCACAACAGAGTTTCTTTCACATTTCTAGGCACGGCAAAGCAAAGGCTCCATGGAGCACTGCAGCAAAGCAGGCATGTCCCCACCCCAGCACTCACCTCAGCGCTGGGCTTGTGGGCAGTTGGAGCAGCGTCTGGCACCATCGCCTTGATGCCCTGCACCACGTTCACCTTGGGCGTCACTCGCAGCCGCGGATCCTTCTTCTGTTGCTGCTGCTTCGTTCGAGCAGCAGGAAAAGAGGCGTCACTGCTGTCGTCATCAACATCATCGTCTTCCTCCCCTCCGTGCTTTGCCCCGCACACGAGCAGGGCGGTGGTAGTGGCGGTGCAGGTTAGAAAACATATTGCGCACTTGCTCGCGCACAGCATCGTCCTTGCGCCCGTTGCGGTGCGATGCCTGAAGCATGCTACCTGTTGCCACCTCCGCCTCCGTCATGATGCCAAACTGCATACGCCATGGGTGGGGGGCACACATGCATGCACACATGGGAACAAACATGCACGCACACATGGGAACACACATGCATGCACACATGAGAACACACATGCACACACACATGGGAACACACATGCACGCATACATGAGAAGACACACATAGGAACACACATGCACGCACACATGGGAACACACATGCATGAATACATAGTGCCCACCTGGTGCAGGATGTGCAGCATGGAGCGGTCATACGCCCACTTGAGCTCCCTGTCCTCCTGCACATGCTGCTCGAACCCCTCCACACTTAGGTCCTCCGTGTACGCAGGCCCCACCTCCTCCACGCGCGCCCACCGCAGCCCTCGTGCGCCCATCCTCCAGCACCGCCACCTCGTCCTCCCACCCCATACCCTCGCCCGCCCCCTCCCTCACCTCCCTCGCCTCGTGCACCTGCCGAGCCGCCTCCTCCTCCACTCCCTCCGCTCTTGCGCCGTCTCCTCGCCCCCCGCCCCTTCCTCCTCTGCCACCGCAGGTACTACGCGCGGCAGATCGTCATCATCATACACCACGGCAGTGTCTTTAACTGCACGGTACAGGCGCCCCAGCACCTTGTTGGACTCGTACGTCTCCTTACTCGAGCCCTTCTCCATGAAATCGGGGTACTCCTGCACGCGCAGGTCGTGTGGCATCTGTCCCGCCACGCCCGTCTTGGGGAGGTCGAAGGCGATGGCGGCCTCGGTGTGCCAGGAGCAGACACGCGAGGTCGAACGCACCCTGGGGTCTGCGGTCGGCGTGCACGGCGTTCGGTCCGGTTTGAGCAACATGCAAGGTTCGAAAAGGTTTGCACAAACATGTTTGAGTTCGGTTCGTGCTCATATCTAGAGAGGAGTGCAGGCATGGAGGGAGCAGTGTGTGTGGCGGGAGCATTGGGGGACATGGAGTGGGGAATTAAAGGGAGTTGGGCAGGACTACATGGGAGGCTGGAACCGTGCATTGTTGTCAAGAGAAGAAACAGACCTTGCTTGTGATGCAGGCTGTTACTTGGGGTATGAGTACAGGGGGTATAGAGAGGCATGGAGTAGCAAATAGGCCACTTGGGAAACAACAATTCGGAGGAGATATTAACTGGAGAAATCAACAATAGTGCACATTAGGGGCTTGTGATACATAAGTAGAACGGGTGTGCATAGAAGGGAGCAGGCGTGGACTGACTGACCTGCATGTGCAGAAAGACGTGGTCCGGCACTCCCAAGGTGGAGAGTAGTGTGATGATCTCGCGATTGAGGAAGCACGGCAGGGGGCGCGTCCAGTTGACCACCTCCACATCCGCATGCTGCGACTCAAATTTGACCATGCTTGGCCGGATCCACATGTGCGTCACTGCTGCTGCCCCTGCTGCTGCTTCGGTTGCTGAGGTTGCTGTACTGCCTTCACCCTCTGCTGCCACGCCAGGGAGGGTTTCATTGACCGCAGCAGCATCCACATGCACATCACTGCTGCCACTAGCACCCGCGCCCTCCCCTGCATGCATCCACGAGTCAGTGGCGTAATCCCCTTGGCGGAACATCAAGTTCACCACCTGCCGATGCACACCACTTGTGCTCCCACCATCCATGGCAATCGCAGCCCTGCTGCCACTGTTCCTGCCGCCATTGCTGCCGATGCCGCCTGCCTTTCTGTGCGGGTCTGCCTCGTGCTCCACTTGCTGCATGACCCAGCGAGGCCACACCGTGATGACCCCCTTCACCCCTGCATATCAGATCTGAAAGGCCGATGGCGCCCGCAGCAATGCCCTCCCCCGCTCCGCCGCGCCTCCCTTCTTCCTTTTTGCCCCACTGCTGCCAGCCCCACTCCCACTCCAACTCTCCTTCTCATTCGCACTCCCACCCTCCTTCGTGTTCCCAGCCCCACTCCCACTCCAACTCTCCTTCTCATTCGCACTCCCACCCTCCCGTACACGCCCACTCCGAATCTCCTCATTCCCACTACCACCCTCTGCAGCAGCACCCCCAACATCACCTCCACAGCTTCCCCCACTCTCACCACCACCCGCATCACCCTCCCCCGCACGCATCCCAGAACCAGCGTCGCTCCACCCAGCACCCACGGGCCTGTCAAGGTAAGGAGCAACGGCATCTGCCAGGGCCTTGCCCGCCTCTGGAGACACGGCATCCACTCCGTCCGTGAAGCACAAGTTGCCGCGCGTGACATCGGGGATCATGCGCACGTGGGCACGGGGGAGGGGCAGCGAGGTGAAGCGTGCGGAGAAGCACTGCCCCATGCGTGCCGCACACTTGGCCACGTTGCGGATAGCGGAGAAGGTGCCCATCCACGCCTGGTGGTGTTGCTCCCCCCTCTCACTCCCCCACCCCCCCTCTCGCCCACGCCGGTTCGCCACAGAAACCCACTCACACCAGCATCCACAAGCATGCACCCACATGCAGAGAGAAAGCAGGTGGTGAGGGAGATTCAGAGAAGAGACACGCGGGTGAAAGGCAGAGAGAGGGGTGCGCTCGTGGTGGCAATGTGGGAAGGAGAAGGCACGGTGCTGAAGCAGTCGGAACCCCCAAGGCTGGGATGACATGCGCCATGCCCCAGGCAGCCTCCCTCCTCCCTAATGGCCCCTACAGCAACGCCAGGGCATGATGGCTGATCCTACCCACAGCGAAGCAGTCCCTCTGTGCAGTGCAGTGCAGTGCAGTGCAATGCAGTGCAGAACCCACCTGCACGGAGGCAACGGTGAGGCTGAGCGCATCATCCTCTGCCAGGAACCATGCTGACTTCTCCCTCAGCTGCGATGCTGACAACGCCAGGAAGCGGTAGTGCCGCCCACACAGGCTGAAACCCTGGCACACAGGGCACGCAAGCAGCACAGGTGGGGGCGGGTGGAGGGGGAGAGGGGAGAGAGGAATGAGATTGAAGCTACGCAGGAAGCGGTGCACGAAGACTTGGGAAGAGTGAGGAGAAAATTATTGGCTGGCATGAAGGCAAGGTGACGGGATTGGAAAGGAACGCAAGGTGGCTGACTGACATGAAGATGAAGTCATGAACCAGTTACCAGCACCACGATTCTCCCTATGCAGCATGCAGCATGAACCCTGCACCCATGTGCACTGGTCCCACATCACCATCGCACAACCAACTCCTGCCTGCCTCCTCGCACACGCACACAGCGGCACCACAAGCAGCCCCCAAGGCGAGTGCTGTGCCTCACCTCTTCCACGAGGCTGAGAATGCGGCGGTACACGTTGGTGTGCCCAGCAACACCCTCACGGCGCCCAGCGGCGTCTCTGAGGGCGAAGGGTGACAGGGTCTTTAGGCCCTCGTCCGTGAAGGCGACGCGCAGGAAGCGGTGCGCGTGGGGGCGGTAGTGCGTGAGCACGCGGTTGGTCAGCTCCACGCCCGGCATGCAGCACTGCGCGCCCAGCGGTGTGATGAGCAGCCGGAACACCACCACGTGGTTCGCTGGTAGCCTCCACGGCCACGTGCTGCTCTCCCCTTCGCTCGCTTCCCCTGCCTTCTCCTCCGTGTCTCGTTGTTCCTGCTGCGACTGCGGCTGCAGTTCCAACTCTCCCACAACTGACCCTTGCTGCTCTGCTCCCCTCTCACTCTGGTGCTCACGCGTCCCCTCTGGTTCCTTGGCTCGCCCCGTATCGGTGCCTCCCCGCGTCTGCAGCCTGCCGTGGTGGCGCATGGCGCGGGCGATCTGGTGGAACTTCCTGGCGGGGTCGAATTCAGGGCGGGAGAAGCGGAGGAACTCCATCAGCACCGCCACGGCAGCGGGCACAAGCTCGTACGCCAGAGTGCGGTACAGGGAGGTAGTCACGGCAGTGGGGGGGATGGTGCCTTGCTGTACCAGCGCTGTGAGCAGGTACAGCACTGGAAAGGCCAGCACAGCTGGCACTGCAGACCCGCTGCTGTTGCCACTGCTGCTGGTGGTAGTTTTGGTGTTGGTGCTGTCAGCTGGGGTGGTGACGGCACGGCGGTATTGGGGAGCCAGGACGGGTCGAGGGAGATGAAGGGGGCGAGGTGGATGGGCGGGGCGGCAGCATAGCGGGCGGTGATGGCGACGCGCGGTGGGTCGCCCAGGTAGCGTGCTCTGAGGTGCAGCGATGCAGTGCGCATGTGCTCTGCTATGCGCCTCACATGGATGCCATGCCGCACCGACACTGACACCTGCATCACCGACGCCGCTCCCAACACCCCTCCACTCCACACCCGCCCCTTCCACCCACTCACGCCACGGCCTCCACTGCTACCAGGCCCACTGTCCCACCGCCCCGCACCAGCACCTCCCCTTCCATCATCCCCAACGCCCACACACGCGCCTGCTGCTGCGCTTGTACAAGCGCCCGCCCTCCCCCCCGCGGGGAGGAAGTGCTCCTCAGTGGTTCGGGTCCACGGGTCGCCATCATCAGGGAACCATCTGTCGGGCTCCAGCTGCCACACGTCTGTGTCGCGGGGGGTGCCGTCCTTGGTGCCTCACAGGCGCACGTCCCACATGCGCCACTCTAGCTTGTACTCCACTCGCTGGAACGCCAGGGGGATGGACGCCAGGGAGCCACCACAGAGCGCTGCACCTGCATCCTCCCTTGCACCCCCCTCTCCTGCCGCGCGGCCACCCTACCCCGCACCACCCCTCCCCCGCTCACCCGCCTTTGCCTGCACCACCACCCGCACGTGCCTCTCCAGAAAGTCAAACTCCACGCGGCAGCTCTCGGGCTTGGAGCGCCACGTCAGCGCCAGCTGGCCGGGCTGGTGGATGAAGCCGAGGTGCACAGTGGCGTGGGAGAGCAGCCCCTCAGGCTCGCGGCACTGCTCCATGGTGCACTGCAGTGCCAGCTGCTGCCCTTTCAGCACCAGCGCCTCCTCCCTCGCCATCACAAACTCCGCCACCTCTGCTGTGAGGAAGTCTGCGTACCCATACCCTGCCGACACCCACTCCTACCGGTACCGCGTCCCCCCCACCACTGCTCCCTCCCCTGCGCCTGCTGCCCCTCCTGTGCTGGCTGCGCTTGCTGTGGCTCTGCCAGCGGGCAGGGCGCGGATGCGGGTGTACCCCTTGATCTTCACGTGGTCCACAATCACGCCCAGTGCGTCTCGCACAAACGTCGCCACTGTCTCCGCGGACGTGTCCGGTGGAATGCGGTCGATGCGGATCTGAGCCGACGGCCTGCGACTGCTGGGCCTTTGACCGCCGCCCCTGCCGCTGCTGCCTCTGTTGCGAACCCCGCTGTTAACAGCAGCACTGCTGTTACTCTTGCTGCCACTTGCGGTGGTGGGTCTAGTGGTGTTGGAGGGTAGCTGGGCAGCAGAAGCAGCAGCAATAGACGAGCCAGCATCGCTCTTCCCGCCCTCCCCCTCACCAGCACCAGCGCCACCGTGCACAGCGGGCCCGGGGTTGCGCAGGGCAGCAGGCCAGGCCATGGCCGTGAACATCAGCAGTGAACGCCGCAGCAGCAGTGGGGCCAATGAGAGCAGCGTCCAGGTGGCTCACATGCGCGCTGCTGCCCCTGCCCGTGTTCATGCTCGCGCTAGCAGAGCTGCTGCCCCACGGGGAAATCATGGCGCCCGCATGAGGGCCACCTGCGAACTCCACACTCGCGCTGCTCTCACTCCCTCTCCGCCACCTCCCGCTGCCGCCCTCCCTACCCCCGGAGTCATGCCTATGCTCATATCTATCCTCGTGCCTATTCTCATGCCTATTTTCATAACTATTCCCATGCCTATTCACGTACCTATTCTCGTGTCGACGCTCGTGCCACTGCCCCTGCCGCTCTCTCGGCGCAAGCGACTCCCCGGGACCACGCCCATGGACGCTGCTGCTGGGCTCGCGGAGAAGGGCGGAGCTGGTATTTGCGCCAGCAGGACCTGCGACAGCGGGCGCCGCGCGTTGGGAAGGAAACGCGCAATCCATGCTCTCTGTGGCCGGCGCGGTTGCAGCCAGGTGACGGAAGAGACAGAGGAGAGGTGGGAGGAGTGGAAAGGGAAGAAGCGCTCGGGTTCTGTTGACATGGTCGCGATGGGTGCACGTGAGCAGTCACAGAGAGGCGACGAAGAAGAGTTGGGGTGGCACGGGGGAAGAGGAGGCGAGGGAGGAGCGAGGAGCAGGGAGAGGAATGTGGCAGGCAAGCCAGTGAATCAGTTCAAAGGGGAATTTGCTGGTCAGCAGTTGCAGCAGCAGGATGATTAGGAGAGAGAGAGCCTGGCGAACGAGGCACACCAGTAGCAGATTTAGCACTGGTATCTTCCCCGAACTGCTCACTTTCTCCAAGGAAGCCACCTTGATGGTTGTACCCGCCCTTAGCTCAGCTTGCTCAACGGTCACGTCGGAAAAAACACACACACACACACACACACACTTGCTGACCAGCAGCCATGAAACGAACTTGCTGCTTCCGATTTGGCAATTCTTGCTCCACCACCTTAACCCATCTTGACCTCCCTATGGACGACGTGCCGCGCACGGCAGGCAGCAGTTGGGCAGGTGGGACTGAAACAAACGGTTGAAAACGGATAAGAGAAGCTCGTCAGGAGCAACAGTGAGAGATATGTCCATGTGTGATGCAATCCGCTCAATCCCGACGCTATTGTTATTCAAACGGCCGTCATCTGTGACGCACCCTGCGGTCTCGCCACATTCGTACGGCCGTCAGATCCACAGCTCGTCGGACCAACTGGGATTTGAGAGTATTCCGGTAATTGATGTCGGTTGCTGCAAAAATCTTCTCGAATTCGCTAAAGCCAGCCAATAGTACCTTCACTCATTTTCATATTCGCGAGGCGGAAAGGCTGGTCGGAACACTCTCCCGATAGATGACTTGACTCTAACGAGACTGTGATCGCTAAGTAAGCTGTGATCGTGATCAATGAAATATTATCAGGCCAAACATGCGACGCTTTCCGATTCATACGACGCTATGCGACGCGTTCCCAATGCCCGTGCCATGCGAGGCTTCTGCAATTGTGACCATCGTTCTCTACATCCAATCATGCTCAGTCGTATGGGATAGATAAAGTGCTTGACGAACATGCTTATCGCATAAGACGCTGCCCGCCATCCCAGGACCGTCGATGTAACGCGGGACCTACTCTACCTAAACCTACCGCTAGCTTCCTAAGTCAACATCGAGAAATTGGTCGATGAAAAATGACTCGAGGAGCATAGGGAAGGTTGAGTGGGAGGGGAAGGTTGGTTGGGTTGTTCCAAACCTCAACCTTGAGGCTTGGAAACTTCCAACCCAACAAGTGTGAAGATTGAATGGTTGGATTTCCAACCAATCAGAATTTGCCAGATGTTGTTACAGTCCACACAAACTTAAAACAACCATACAATTGTGCTAAGTTGGGTTTTTCCCAACCAAACTAAATTGCCACCTAGGCTCCAAGCCTATTAGCTCCCCAACCATGGAAGCCATGGTTGGGAAGAGCCCCAAGGGGTATTGTGGAAGGGGTTGAAGCTTTCAAGCTCATTCCCACTTCCCAACTCCAACTTACCAACTTGGAAATGGGATTTCTCTAAGTCATTTTGGTTCTCCTAACAAATTCTCCTACACAACTAAACTTGTGTTATTTTCAAGGATAAGCTCTACAAGAAGCTACCACATTACTCAAGCTTCATCAATCTTCTTCAAGCTCTCCTTCTCCTCTCAAGCTTGAAGAGTGCCATCAAGGCTAGATTATCCATTGGTGGGATTAGTTAAACTTGGAAGCCTTATATTGTGATCTTATAAATATTGTCAAGGGTGACTTATATTTAACACACGGTTGCCCATTGTTATAAGGGCCGTGGTTGTTACATTGGTATCTAGAGCTAGGGTTATCCTAAGCCTAGTGGGGATTTTGCCCCTAGAGATTTTTTTTTTATAGATCTTAGAGTTGTGATTTCTCTTTAAAGAGAATACTCAAGATCTGGAAGCTTGAAGAGTTTAAGATCTACAAGATCTACAACTGCAATTTCAAGCTAAAAAGAGAGATTTTTATCTCTCTTGCCCACCTTTTGGTGGAAGACTCTCTACTGTTGAGTAGTGGAGTATAAACTTGGACCTGGAGGATTTGTTGAGGGTTATACAAGTTCTCTTTATTGAGATTTGGATAGACCCTGCCCTTTCACTTAGGTGATTGGGAGTGCTTGACAACAAATCTGTTACCTTGGGTAACTTGGATTATTCTGTAGAAGAAATTTCTTTTATAAGAATTTCTTGCTTTACCATTGAGGTGGTAAAAAGACTTTAACAGAATCAACCCAGATCTTACAAGCTCCCTTAATCCTTATGGCATCTGGCCAAGAGAAAGATATGGCAAGGGAGGAAGGGCCCACTGCACCTAATGAGGTGGTGAACAATGCTGCTGAGATTGACCTCAATCAAGATGAGGCAATGGCTGACATTGAATTGGATGATATTGAGGACTTGGACCTGGACCTTGAAGCTGAGAACCATGATGAAGCTGAGCACCATGGTGAAGCTGAGCACCATGGTGAAGCTGAGAACCATGGTGCCCCTGACAACCTTGGGGAAGAGGATAACACCTGTGGGAAGGAGGCCACTGGTGATGAAAATGACTTCACTGAGGGTGAAGGCACGACTTATCCTATCTCCGAGGAGATTGTCCAACTCCAGGCTAAGGTGGCAACTCAGAATATCACCATCCTGCAGCAGCAGACGTCCATTGATGGACTCAAGAAGCACACTCAGAACCTCGAGGCTCGACTGAGCATTACCATGAAGGAGGTTACTGAGTTCCGTCGCAGCCTGGGCACTAAAAACCGTGAAATTGAGTGGCTTCAGAAGACTTGCAATAATTGTTGAAATATATATGTAACTGCCTGTAGCTGTAGTTTAGTGTAGTTATTATAGCTTGTTGGTGGTGCACCTTCTTTGCATGCTTTGTTTGCTATTTGTACCTCGCTCAATAGTGAACTCATCCTCTTTTGGCAAACTCTCTCGACATGTTCCTCTCTAAGTCTCCTACTACCCCAAACCCTAGTCTTCACTTAATCTACTATTTTGACATGGTATCAGAGCTGGGTCGTTCTAAGACCTACTTTTCTTTTTCCCCATGGGCCCACCACATATCCCCCCGCTCATGGCGCTCGTCACGCCCCCCGTCGCGGCCGTAGTTACGACGGTTGCAATGGTCGCGACCGTCAAAACGGTCTCGGCGGCGAGCTGCGCGACGGCGTCAGATGCGGCCTCGTTTCGGCCCCCCGTCAGCGCCCTGCACGTCCGCGCTTCCTGCGCCCTGCTCGTCCCGTCCGTGGCGCCCTCCCCGTCGCGCCCGTTGCGCCCTGCTCGTCGAGCACCGCGCGCAGCTGCGTACGGCCGCGCATTGCTGCGCGCAGCCGCGTACGACCGTGCGCACCCGCGCACGGTCGTGTGCGCCAGCACCAGCGCCCGTCGCCAGCACCTGCGCGAGCGCCAGCGACGACGCCAGCGCCAGCAGCAGCTAACGCCGCCCCCCCCCTTACCTTCCGCACCTTCCGCCGTGGGGGGGGGGAGATGTGGGGGTGGCGTGTGTGAGTTGCCTGCAGCCCGTCCTTCCCCTCCCTTCAGCGGGGTCCGTCGTGAGGGGGGGGAGAGGTAGCGGGGGGAGGGTGAGGGGAAAGGGGGAGAGTGTGAGGGAGTGGAGAGAGATTCTACCGAGCCAGCAGCCGCCCCTCCTCCTCTCTATCCCACTGCTGCACGTGCCGCCGTGGGAGGGAGGGTGAGATGGTGGCGGAATTCAGCTAGGCATTTGCAGCTGCCGCTCGCTGCTACCGTGGCACCTACTGCTGCCTCCCCTGCCTCCACCTGCTGTTTTACTTCCTTCTACTGTCTTTTGCTGTTGAGCGACAGGTGCTGCCGTTGAGCCCTGCTGCTGTGCCGCCGCACGTTGCCGCCGCAAGCACCCGCTCTCCAGGCGACCTGCCGCCACATGCACCTTTGTCTATTGCTTCTACCTTGGTTGAGGGGTTGGTGCAGCTGAATCTGCCACCACTGCACAGGTTGCCACTGCTCTTGCCTACTGTTGCTGTTTTCTCTGTTCGTGGTGTACCGATCCAAGAGGTGTTGCTGCACAAACTCCTGCTGCAGGCAGTTATGGGGGAGTGTTGAAATATATATGTAACTGCCTGTAGCTGTAGTTTAGTGTAGTTATTATAGCTTGTTGGTGGTGCACCTTCTTTGCATGCTTTGTTTGCTATTTGTACCTCGCTCAATAGTGAACTCATCCTCTTTTGGCAAACTCTCTCGACATGTTCCTCTCTAAGTCTCCTACTACCCCAAACCCTAGTCTTCACTTAATCTACTATTTTGACAATAATCTGCAAGTATTATTCAACAAGCTCAATGAGCAGGTGACCAAACTTAGGAGGGAGGGTATCTACGAACCTCCTCCTGGGCGTAGGCCCGCTCCTGCTGCTCAGTCGGCACCCGCTCCACCCGCACCCCCAGCGGTAGGCGCTGCGACGGCTATGCATCAGCCACCTCCAACTGAGACCTCGCCTTTTGGGTCTCTCTCGGCGCCTCTGCCTGAGTTTAACCATCGCAAGACGGAGGTGCAGCCTTGGCTTGATCTGGTGAATGAAACCATGATCCTTGCGAATGTGCGTCCTGAGGCTCGCGTCACTGCAGCCACTCGTGCATTGGACGAGGTGGCCCGCAGGGCAGTGTATGGCGCTAAGAAGCAGGCGCATGGACCATTTGGGTGGCCGGAGTTTTGCACCGCGCTGAAAGAGGCATTCATGGTCAAGAAGTCCGACCTGGAACTGCGCGGACGCCTTGAGCATATCAAGTGTCATGACCGTCCGGTGCAGGAATATGCGGTCGAGTTGGAGGCCGCAGCACGCTCGCTCCAGAAGCCCTTGTCTGAGGAGGAGATGATGCACCTCTTTATGAAAGGCCTCCCTGTCAACCTGCAAGAGGCACACATGATCGGCGGCATGACCAATTGGACGACTTACAAGGAGCTGAAGGAGCAGGTGATCAAAAATGACACCGTCATTCGCACATATATCCATGGTCCTGCAAAGGCCGACCAGCAGCCCCGTGCTGAGGGCTCCGGTGGTCGTGGGAACTGGCCCCAGAGCGCCAATGGCGGAGGCGGTTCGAATAAGCGACCTTTCCAGCAGCGTGAGCACCAGCCTGGACCACAGGCCAAGAGGGCTAACGGGGGGGGAGGTCATGGCCCTAACAAGCCGGACTTCTCCAAGATGCGGTGTCGCGGCTGTGGATTTATTGGACACATCCAAAAGCAGTGCCGTAACAAGAACCCAATCAAGTACTCTGGGAAGCCGAAGCCAGGCGGCGCGGGACCTTCTGGAAAGAAGGATTTTCAGAAGCCCAACTAGGGTGTGGGTACCTAGTTGGAGGAGTAGATCGAGTGGATGAGGCATATGTGCTATGTGATGATGATCTATTAAAGCTAGAGAAGCTTGCTGATTGCAAAATCCCTGTTTGTTTGCCTCTTCTTTTAATAAAAACTCTGTTTTTTACCCTCGATCGTACCCACTTGAGAACATCACCATGGCAGCAATGCAAGATAAGTTTTCAATCATTTTCTGTGGCTTGGACATTCTGCCTTCGGTCATTGAGATTGTGAGTCGTTGCACTCAAGAGCACCCTCTGACTTCGATCGCGTTGGTGACTCGCACAGTGAAAGGCGAATTGTTCCATGCGCTTCGTGGATGGCCGGTCCTAGCGGCGTGGGACAAGGGACACCATGTGTGGTGGACCAACTCTCAGTCACACGGACGCGCTCGTCACAACGTCAAGGTGTACTCCAAACCCTCGATGAGTATTGTGGCATGTCCTATTCGCCCAAAGCATCAACAAAATTTGTTGCTTGCGGGTAGCGTGAACGGGGAAAACGCAAAAATCCTTGTTGACACGGGTGCAACTGTTTCCCTCTTTGACGAAAAGTGGGCCACAGCACGCACGTTCCTCGTTGAAGGACCGTCTTGCCCCATTCGCCTTGGTGATGATAGCATTATCCCAAGCAAAGGGCAGACACGGATCAACATGGATATTGAGGGTTATCACGAAGAAATTTGCGCATATGTTTTACCCCTTCTCGCAGGCGTCGACCTTGTCCTTGGAATGGATTGGCTTCGAGCGAATGAAGTCAAGCTCGATTTCCAGGACAATACTGTCTCATTCTCAAAGAATGGTGACACAGTCCAATGGCAAGTGCCTAACGACTTGATCACAAACGAACAACAAACGTCGGAGCGTCCCGATGTGAGTTTTGCGCTCGCAAACGAGTTCGGACAGCATGTTCGACAAGCCGATACCTTCTTTGTGGTACAGCTTGAGAATGCTGAACACGAGATGCCTGGGGTCGAGGATTTCCCGCCTCAGATGAGAGCACTGGCGGACGAGTTTGCAGAGGTTTTTAAGCCCATCCCAGATGGCCTTCCTCCAGACCGTGCTGTCGGTCACACCATCCCAGTGGAGCCTGGAAAGCTCCCACCGTTTAGACCTCTGTATCGCCTCAGTCCAGCTGAGTACGAGGAGGCTAAACAACAAATTGAGGAGTACCTCAGGAAGGGATGGATTGAACCAAGCGCATCACCTTACGGAGCGCCGATCTTGTTGGTGAACAAAAAGGGCGGAGGGTTACGCATGTGCGTAGACTACCGTGCTCTGAACAAGATAACGGTGAAGAACAGGTATCCCCTACCGAGAATAGAGGACCTGTTCGACAAACTCCAGGGTGCCCAGTGGTTCAGCGCATTGGACCTCGCACAAGGGTATCACCAATTGCGCATCACTGAAGAAGATGTACCCAAGACGGCTTTCCGATCGCCGTTTGGTCATTTTCAGTGGCGAGTGCTGAGCTTTGGCTTGACCAATGCTCCTGCATCTTTTCAAAGAGCTATGAATGATGTCTTTCAAGAGGGGATTGGACAGTTCGTTCTAGTCTATCTGGATGACATCTTGGTTTATTCCAAGACGGAAGAGGAGCACACGCGACACCTTAAATGGGTGTTAGGGAAACTCCGAGAGCATAAGTTCTATGCTCGCCTATGGAAATGTCATTTCTACAAACGCGAGTTGGAATATCTTGGCCATCTCGTGGGAAATGATGGTCTCAAAGTAGACCCAAAGAAAGTTGTCGCAGTCCAAAACTGGCCGGTGCCACAAGATGTGGGTCAAATCAGGTCGTTTTTAGGACTGGCGAACTATTTTTGTCGATTTTTGCAGAATTATTCTACCGTTGTTGCTCCATTGACGGCCCTCACTCGCAAGAGTAGTGCTTGGCAATGGACACAACAATGCCAAAAGGCATTCGACGAGGTCAAGCGAATGCTGACCAATGCTCCGGTACTGGTTTTACCAGATCCGACAAAGCCCTATGAGGTTGTTACTGACGCCTCATTGATTGGGATTGGGGCGGTCCTCTTGCAAGAAGGGAGACCAGTGGCATTTGAGAGTCGAAAGCTCTCCCCGGCAGAGCAGCGCTATACGACGTCCGAACAAGAACTGTTGGCGGTCGTTCATGCGCTACGCACATGGCGATGTTATCTGGAGGGTGTGGACTTTGTGGTTACGACTGATCACTGTCCAAACACCTATTTCGCCACCCAAGCCACGCTTACTCGACGTCAAGCCCGATGGGCGGAACTCCTTAGTGGGTTCACCTTCGATATTCGATATCGAGCAGGTTCGACGAACCTGGCTGACCCCCTCAGCAGACAGCCGATAGGGGCAGCAACATGGCTAGACGACACAGAAGATGCGGCAGTATTTTCTGCTTGCTTCAGTGTCCTAGCAACGGCTCGAGTGAGTGAGATTACCTTCAGTGGTTTTCTGAAACGCATCCGCACAGGGTATCAGATTGACCCCTGGTTTCAGAACCCACGAAACACGAAGGAACTCAAGTGGGAGCACGAGCTCTGGTGGCGTAAGAATGAGATTGTTGTACCTCACGTGGGTAACCTGCGGAATGATATTCTGGAAGAAATACATGCCGCTAAGTACGGAGGACACCTAGGGGTCAAGAAGACGAGGTGGGCCTTGAGTGATGTGTACTGGTGGCCGGGATTGGGCACTGAGGTCCAACAATTCGTGGCGCGATGCGATGCATGCGCACGAAATAAAACGGACACAAAGAAGCCTGGTGGTTTGCTTCAACCACTCGAGATCCCGAATGAACCTTGGGAGAGCGTATCCTTGGATTTTATCACGGATCTTCCCAAGTCTCGCGATGGCCATACAGCGATCCTAGTGTTTGTGGATCGTCTGACAAAAATGGTGCATTTCGTGGCTACGACAACTGACGTATCTGCGGAATATACGGCCAAATTGTTTGTGGCGCACGTTTTCCGCTTACACGGGTTACCACGTGTCTTGGTGTCCGACCGAGATCCGCGCTTCACAAGCCGGTTCTGGCAAGAAGTCACACGGACACTAGGGACGAAGCTCAAGATGTCATCGGCGTTCCACCCACAAACAGATGGGCAGACAGAACGAACAAACCGGACACTTGAACAGATGCTTCGTTCATTCATTGGCCCAACTCAGGATGATTGGGACGAGTTGTTGCCTGTCGTTGAATTCGCAGTGAACAATTCAGTTCATGAAGGTACACGTGAGAAACCTTTCATTCTGAACTATGGTCGGCATCCCACAACACCTGCTACACATGGGATCGGCGGATTGAAAATTCCAGCCGCAAAAGACTTTGTTGGCAAGCAGCAAGAAGCGCTTAAGTCTGCTCGTCAGTGGCTGCAACTCTCTCAGCAGCGACAAAAGTCTTACGCCGACATGAAACGCCGGGAAGTCTCATTTGAGGTTGGAGACAAAGCTTTGTTGAGCACGAAGAACATTCGTCTCAAAATCCCTGGAGCACGAAAGCTGTTCCCTCGATGGATTGGGCCATTCGAGGTGATCAAACGCGTTGGTGTGGTCGCTTACAAGCTTAAGCTACCTGACACTTTACAGATTCACAACGTCTTCCATGTGTCTCTGTTGAACAAGTACGTTGTAGAGGGCAAGTACTTGCCGCCACCAACGATCGTCCTGGGGGAGGAATTATTTTATGAAGTCGAACGAGTGCTGATGCATCGTGATCGACAGCGCGGCCGCAAAACAGTACGAGAGTTCCTCATCAAGTGGAAAGGCTACGGACCTGAACACAACTCATGGGAGCCAGAAGAGCATTTGACTGAAACTGCAGTTCAGTCATATATGACAGACCTGGCCCGACGAGCTGCCGCACAACCAGTGGATGGTGTTGACCCTGGTCGTAATGTGACACGGCGTGCTCGAAGCGCTCGTCCTCAGAAGCACCCTAAGGCAACGGGGACGTTGCCACCTAGGGGGGGAGGAGTGTAACGCGGGACCTACTCTACCTAAACCTACCGCTAGCTTCCTAAGTCAACATCGAGAAATTGGTCGATGAAAAATGACTCGAGGAGCATAGGGAAGGTTGAGTGGGAGGGGAAGGTTGGTTGGGTTGTTCCAAACCTCAACCTTGAGGCTTGGAAACTTCCAACCCAACAAGTGTGAAGATTGAATGGTTGGATTTCCAACCAATCAGAATTTGCCAGATGTTGTTACAGTCCACACAAACTTAAAACAACCATACAATTGTGCTAAGTTGGGTTTTTTCCCAACCAAACTAAATTGCCACCTAGGCTCCAAGCCTATTAGCTCCCCAACCATGGAAGCCATGGTTGGGAAGAGCCCCAAGGGGTATTGTGGAAGGGGTTGAAGCTTTCAAGCTCATTCCCACTTCCCAACTCCAACTTACCAACTTGGAAATGGGATTTCTCTAAGTCATTTTGGTTCTCCTAACAAATTCTCCTACACAACTAAACTTGTGTTATTTTCAAGGATAAGCTCTACAAGAAGCTACCAAATTACTCAAGCTTCATCAATCTTCTTCAAGCTCTCCTTCTCCTCTCAAGCTTGAAGAGTGCCATCAAGGCTAGATTATCCATTGGTGGGATTAGTTAAACTTGGAAGCCTTATATTGTGATCTTATAAATATTGTCAAGGGTGACTTATATTTAACACACGGTTGCCCATTGTTATAAGGGCCGTGGTTGTTACAGTGGATGCGTCGCCTGAAGATGTTGAATGCTACCATGGAATCGGTGACCATGTCCAATCAGAAATGTGACTGGATAAGCACGATCGGACCGTCCGTTTCCGCTAAAGTCTAATCGGGTGTACAGTAATACTCGACGATGTGTCTGCTGATGTAAGCTGTCGTCTCGCGACGACCTAGAGTCGATGTTGCCATGGCCGAAAAGCGAATGCCTGATGAGATTTGTCCCCTCCTCGCTCTTTCATTCGATGGCAGCCCCAAAACAACCCAGATTCACCCCCAGTTACGAACCAGCCACTTCCGCCTCCAATCAAATTCGAGGTTTCGCTGCTTCCGAGATGTAACCGCAAGCATTCTCACACCGTCGTTACCTGCAGTTACGTTTCGCCAGGCTCGCCAAGTTCCCTGGAGAAAGTTCTTTTGATGCAGAGCAACAGCAGGCTAGCTAGCTGTCCTGTCACGTCAGCAATAGCAGAAATCCGTTAGGCGAGACTGCCTGAATTCGCGTAGATTTCCAGCTAATCTCACGCATACATCAACGATACGTCAGACATCCTCCTAACTAAACTCTTCTGGCGCTCCAAAGAGCAGTACATCTGCCGCCTTGATCCTGATTGCGTTTCCAAATATCCCCAGCTATGAGTGCGGCGGCTAGTATGGCTAGACTGGCAGCGCACCGACGGCCGGAAAGCTTTCCGAGCCGTCACCAAAATCCGCCTTTGAATTTTGAATAATAATGAATTGGAAGATTCGAGGCTTACAGAGCCACACTGGAAAGACGGACCGCGGATTTCAAAGGTGGATGGTTCTTAGCTCGTGGTGCTTCCACGACCGATAGTGAAGCCTTAGGTTCCGCATAAATTGGAAAACCACGCGATGCTGGCGAGAGCAGCGGCCTTGTGCAAGCAGAGAGGAGAGGGAAAAGGATCGGCGGGGGCACCATGCGTTGCGGCAGGCGGCGAGACGGGCGGGGACACATCAACATCGGCGGCGTTGGTGGCAGCAGTGGCGGCGCCGGGGAGCCGGGGGAGGAGGGCGAGGGGCCGGTGAAAGGGGGTTGCTGGTGGGGCTGGCGGGCGATTGACATACTCGAAGTCTCCAAGGTGAGACACTAGGGGTGGATACGCGAGCGAGATTCACTCAAAGGTCTGGTGGGGCGAAAGGCGCCGAGAGGTGTGGAAGACATTTACACTTTCGGTGACGCAGTGAATTCTACGGGCGATGACTCTGCTCCGTACCCTGCGCCAGTGGTGCCTACGACGACAACACAGTTAGAAATGAAGCGGAAGAGCTTAGATGAAGGGTACGGGAATAAAACGGAGTCTCACACAGTCCTTCATTCACACAGTCCTTTCTCACACCCCTAAACTGGCGGTGAAGGGGGGGTGGAGAGGGGTTGAGTGAAGGGAGGGTGAGGCAAGGGGGACCGAGAGGAAAGGGGGTTGAAAAGGGGGCCGATGTGAAAGGTTGTGTGCGAGAGGATGGGGCAGAGAGGATGCGCGGGGGAGGATGCACGTCGGGGGATGCGGAGGGGGGGAATGCGCAGGGGGGGAATGCGCGGGGGGGGGGGGAATGCGCGGGGGCGGAATGCGCGGGGGGGGGAATGCGCGGGGGGGGGGATGCACGTGGGAGCCATGAGCAGTCGCTGTGTGAGAGTCACTCGAAGGTCTTTGAGGGGCTGCTGATGGGGCTTGCAGAGGCTAAGGAGTGCTTTGGAGCTCCGAGGGCGTTCTCTAAAATCCTCTAAAACACCCTGCAAATCTCCCTTCCCACCCATGTCCGATTCCGTTGTTCCCGCTCCTTCCCCACTCTCTCTTCCCACGCTCCCATCATCCATGACCCCTCCCGGCTCCAGATTTTCTCCGCTCCTGCTTATTTCTCACATCACACCCACTC
The DNA here is from genome assembly GCA_948144175.1 of Closterium sp. NIES-65. Lineage (NCBI taxonomy): Eukaryota > Viridiplantae > Streptophyta > Zygnematophyceae > Desmidiales > Closteriaceae > Closterium > Closterium sp. NIES-65. The sequence goes on along the minus strand of CANXME010002093.1, from coordinate 469,863 downwards.
AATCCCACTTGTACAGCCACGCTGCTCGCAAAGGCACCACCTGAGGACCATCTCGAACTCGCCCCTTACACACACTCTTTGCCATTACCCGCTCCCCTTACACTTACTCCCTCCACCTTTTTTACCCACTCCCCCCCCCCCCCCTCTTACCCTTACTCCCTCTCCTTTCCCTTACCCTCCCTCCCCCTTCCCCTTGTTCGCCGCCCAGAATTGTTGACGGACAGCTGGCGGAAGATCGGAAACGTCCTTTCTTCCCTGGCCCTTCATGTACTGCATGTGTGGCGGGTGGTCCAGGGGGCAGGGGGGGGGGGGGTGGGGGGGGGGGTGGGGGAGGAGATAGGCAGGTGGGGAGGGGGGGGAGGGGGAAGGGGGGGAAAGGGGGTGGGAAGGAGAGAGAAATAGGGAGGGGGAGGGGAGGGGAAAACGCAGGAGAGGGAGAGGAAAACGCAGGGGGAGTGGGGAAGGGAGAGGGTGGGAAATGGGAGCCTGCCCTGCCCTGGAGCTCCCTTAGAGGGAGTATGCTGCTGATGTAGAGGTAGCCCTAGTTACGTACGTACTAACTTAACTTGCTTGTTTGTGATTTCGTACGTATCAATGCAGCGAACCATTTGAAAGGGCGGGGAGAGGGAAGAGGGAAGAGGGAGGGGGAGACGGGTAGGGGTTAGGGAATAGGGAATGGAGATAGTGAGGAAGAATAAGAGAAAATGGTAGAGTAGAGAGAGAGTGGAAAGGAGAGGATATTTTGAGATTACTAAAAACTAGGGAAAAGATCCAGAACCAACAGAAATAAGAGAGTAAGAAACAGGGTGATGGTAGGCACTCACGAGCTCAATGGCTTTGAGCAGCACGTTGCCCCCGTGGGAGTGGGCGATGACGTGGATGCGCGCTGAGGGGTCGCCGTGCCTTATCACATCCAGCAGGCACGACAGCTGCGGGAGTGCATGCAGGCAGGATGTACACGGCAAGACATATAGCGGCGGAATAAGGAGCCAAACAGGGGAGACACCAGGGGAGAGAGGCAGAGAGGAGGGAGAAGAGGTAGATGAGGGGGGAGAAGAGGAAAAAAGAGGAGAAGGGGTGAGTAGGTGAAGAGGGAGGAAGAGTGGGGCAGTGGGTGGGTGGGTGGGGGGGAGTGGAGAAGAGGCGAATGGGGGGAAATCGGAAAAAAGGAACAGAAGAGAAAGCAAGGAGTGGTGGTGACTGTGCTGACTGGCGTTGATAGGTGAAGGGGGAAGGGGAGAACTGGGGGTGAACTGGGGGGGAGGACTTGATTTTGCGGTGTAAGTTGGATATTGAGGGGAAAAATAATGAGAACAGCATATGCAGATCTTCTTTGGAGAAATCTCACGGCTGCTTGCTTCAGGAGTAGATACAACGTTGATTACTTGGTGTGCAGCGTCGATGCGCCCTTCATGCCTGTTCGTGCCGTCCCAGTGAAACGGATACGGGATGCGAAGTCGCGGAGGCGGCTCCGCCGGCAGCTCGCGCCACAAGCATCCGTCGCCGAGTGGCCCCTCCGCGAGAAGCGCGCCGAGCTTGTTGCAGAAGTTGCTGTCACCGCGCGCCGCGGGCTGGTACCACGGCGTGCGCGGTCCGTTGGCCGGCGGTGCGAACGTGCCGTGGACGACGATGACGTAGTGCGTTTCTTGCGACACGTCGAACGACACCGTGCGACAGCTCGCTGGCGCCTCGGGGTCCACATCCTCGTTATTACGACTCGGATTGCTACATGATGCGAGATAAACACACCCGGAAGAATTACCGGAGCCTGTTGATTCATCAAAAGGCGTTTCATAAGTCGCTGCGGCAGACATGAGCGCACCTGATGACCCGCAGGGCTGCTGTTAGAGCACTACTACGAGAAGTAAACTTCCAGACCTAACGAAGTTCTGAAGACATTGCCAGCAAGCTTTACTAAAGCGTTCATAGTAGCTCGTTCGGATTGTCGGAATCGGGGGCATAAAGCGAAGCGCGCCAAAAGTGAGGAAGATATCGGCCCCATTCCGCCGATCCCCCCCCTTTCGCCCCTACGGGATATCCCTCGCGTCATTGTGTTTCTGACGCAGTCGTGTAGCGGAGCACGCGAAGGGCGGGAGCCGACCCCCTCCGCCGGCCCGGAGTGACCCCCGCCAGCTCGGAGTGACGTGCAGTGGTCCCCGCTCGAGCTGGCGATGACGCCAGCTGCGTCCCCACGCCGCTTACCTAGGGGATCCGCCTCGGTTGATGGATTCCGTCTAGACTCCAGAAAGCGGTGCAAAGAAAGCGTGGCAGAAACGCGCCACAGAGCAGCTCGATACAAAACATGAATCTGAAAAAAAAGCGTGTATGAATCTGAAATTATTAAAAACATAAACTGCAAAAGGAAAAGCTAGGAATTGGAGGCCCTGTAAAAATTGGGCAAACCCCCCAGTGAAAATTTCTAATATGCAATATGCTCACATTTGCGCACGCATTGTCAGATGGGTGGTTCTGATGATAAACTACAATGGGTTTTGCGAATGCTCTCTGATTCTCAATCATGTCATGAGATTCAGACAAGACGAGCCACTCCAAGGATTCCTCGTACATGGATGCAGCTGCCTCGCCATCCTCTCTGACCTTGGATGGATAAATCACAAGCTGTGATGAGTTGTAAAGTAGAAGTACAATGTACATAAACATACATGTACAAAACTTTGTCTGGGGTCCACCATGTTGGGCTGAACGCCCTATGATCTTTGGTAGAGTTAAAGTCTGAGTAAACAATGTGGTGGCGGAAGCGTTTTTTAGTAAAGTCCTTGAACCACCTTGCGCTGATATGTGAGGGCAAAGTAAGTTGATTGAAGCAAAGAGATACAAGATTATATATATGAATACAGAGAATAAGAACAGACGTAATTATAACTATTTTACTGTAGCCGTTCGATACAGTACGACTCGCGCAACTGCTCAATGTCGAGTCAGTTGTGTGTCCTTGCTGTCGCGCTGCATTTGTCAAGTCAAAGGTCGCTGACTTTTGACTTTCGCGTAACCTCCAGCGGTTACATCAACCTCCGAGGGTTGACTCGCTGGTGCTTCGATATGCGCTGCTTCGCTTGTGTCTTGGAGTTTCGACACGACAGAGACGCTTAAGACTGTTTGTTCCCAACACTCCCCTTCGCTTCTGGAGTGTTACTGATGGTGACGTGGCTTTGTCCAGTCAGCAGCATGCAGTACTCGAACTTCTGTTTTCCGAGTTTCTTGGTCAAGTAGTCAGCTGCCATCTCGGACGTGGGACAGTAGGATAGTTCGAGTTTCCCTTTCTCGATCTCGTCTTTCACGAAGAAATATCGCAGAGCGATATGCTTCGTTCTGTTCGCGAATCCGCTTTTTTTGGCGATGCGAATCGCAGATTGGTTGTCGCAGAACAGAGTGAAGTTGGGTAACTCGGCTAACTTCGCTTCTTCCAGTAGCTCGCGAAGATAGAGTCCTTCCTTGGTGGCTGAGCAGAGTGCGATATATTCTGCTTCAGCTGACGAGAGAGCGATTAGTTCCTGCTTGCTCGATTGCCAGGAGATAGGTCCGATAGGTTCGAGGCGGTAGATGTAGCTAGTGCGGGAGCACCTGTTTTCTGAGTCGCCGGCGTGGTCGGCGTCGACGTAGCCGATTAGTTTCGTCAGTGTAGTTGTGTTCTTGTAGTATGTTAGGCCGATCGTTGAGGTGCTTACGAAGTAGTGGAGAGCGCGGTCGAGCTCCATCAGGTGTTCTGCTTCGGGTCTTTTGAGGTAGGTGGCGAGTTGACTTGCGGAGTAGGATAGATCTGGGCGGCAGGTGACTGCTGCGAAGAGAAGGCAGCCCATCTTTCTCTGGTAGTCGCGTATTCTGGCGGTTTTGAGTAGAGAGGACCCTTCATTGTGGTTTCCTGTCGTGTAGCGGTAGGGCGTAGAGATGGTGGTAGGTGTGAGCGCGAAGCGTTTGGCGATGGTGTCGGTGTATTTAGCGGCGTTGAGGTAGATCGCACCTTCTTCCTCCCGAATGTTCAAGCCGAGGTACTGTGTGAGGTCCCTCTGTAGTGTCAGAACATTATAGCTTACTCTTTTCTGTAGGCTATAGTGGGGTATCCCATAGGGGGTACAACCCAATTAGGGTTTCATATTTGTACTCACTTCATTTCATAGTTCACTCATTCTCGTTCGTTTCTCCTCATGGTATCAGAGCAGGTTCCCCTGTGGGACCTGTGCTTAGGGCCCACCACTACTTAGATTTTTTTTTTTTCTGCCCTAGCCGCTAGCGCGCCGCCCGCCCTAGACCGTGAGCGCCGCCCCTAGCGCCCTAGCGCCCGTCTGTTACCTGCCCTAGCGCGCCCGGGCCCCCACGACTTAACGCCGCCCCTAGCGCGAGCCGCCCGACGCGCCACCCTGGCGCCGCCCTAACGCCGCCCTAGCGCCGCCCGACGCGCCGCCGTATCGCCACCCGTCCAGCCGCCCTAGCGCCGCCCTAGCGCCGCCCTCGCGCTACCCGTGCAGCCGCCCGTCGCGCTACCCGTGCAGCCGCCCTAGCGCCACCCGTCGCGCCGCCCGCTGCCCGCCCTAGCGCCGCCCGGTGTGCTGCCCGCTGCCCGCCCTAGTGCCGCCCATCGCGCTGCCCACGCGCCGCCCTAGCGCCGCACGACGAGCAGCCCGTGCAGCCGCCCCTGTGCCCGCCCCAGCAGCCGCCCGTGTACCCGCCCGTGCACCAGCCCGTGTACCCGCCCGTGTACCCGCTCGTGCAGCTGCCTCGGCCGCCCGTGCACGCCGCCCCAGCCGCCCGTGCAGCCGCCTCGGCCGCCTGTGCACGCCGCCCCAGCCGCTCGTGCAGCCGCCTTAGCCGCCAGCGAGCCGCCTCGGCTCCCCGTGCAGCCGCCCGTGGGCCGCCCGCTCGCCCCACCCGTCGCCAGTGCAACTGCCTCCGAGCCGCACCAGCCGCCCGTGCAGCAGCCCGCGAGCCGCCCCAGCCGCCCGTGCTGCCGCCTGTGAGCTGCCCGCGAGTCGCCCACGCCGCCCGAGCCGCCCGCGCCGCCCGAGCCGCCCGAGCCGCCCGACCCGCCCGACCCGCCCGAGCCGCCCGAGTCGCCCGTGGAGCCTGAGCTCCTACCCCTGTGGGGTGGCTGCTGCTCCTCGGCCGTGTTGCTGTGCCGCTGAGTGACCCGACTCTTCCAGCCCGGTGAGACTGTCAGCTGCTGTTATGGCCACCCCCAGTGTCCTGACTTTTGACGCTGAGGGTCGCGCCATTGACTTTGCAGTCTGGATTGAGGACCTGCAGCTGTACTTACTGTGCGATGCGATAGATGAGGTTTCTCTCTTTGACTTTGTCTCTGGCGCTGTCCCTGCCCCTCCTGCTGATGCTGACCCCGCCGTTCGCTCCAAGTGGGCGACACGCGATGCTGCTGCACGTCTTGCTGTGCGTCGCCACCTCCCTTCCTCCGAGCGTGCCCACTTTAGCCAGTGCAAGACCGCTCAGGCCTTGTACGACGCTGTAGTTGCGCGCTACTCCTCCCCTTCCTCTGCTACGCTGAGCCGCCTCATGCTACCGTTTCTCTTCCCTGACATCGCTACCTTTCCCACAGTCGCTGACCTCGTTACCCACCTCCGCGCTAGTGACACTCCCTACCGCGCTGCGCTTCCTGCTGAGTTCCGCGCCGCAAACCCTCCTCCCATGTACATCACTCTCTACTTTCTAGTCACCCGTCTCCCTGAGTCCTTTCGTGCCGTTAGGGACCAGTTTCTCTCTGTCTGTCCCACCACCCTCACTGTCGACCTCCTTGAGAAGTCCCTGCTAGCGGCTGAGAAGAGCATAGTCGCTGTAGGGGCCTCTCGTGGTGACTCTCGCTCCCCCATCTTTGAGGGGTGTTCTCCTTCCCCCCTGCTGCCCTCTGTCGCCTCTGCTGCTGCGGCCGACCTCGCTGGTTTTGAGTCGGTCGGTGCCGCGTTTGCCCCCAGCGGTAGGCGCCGCTCTGGCAGGGGCAAGGGGGGCAAGGTAGCGGGTGGAGCTAGCGGGGGCAGTGGCGGAGGAGGTGGGGGCGGCGGGGGGAGTGGGGGTGGCGGTGGAGGTGGTGGCGGGAGTGGAGCTACTGGTGGCGGCGGTGGAGGCGGAGGTGGCGGCGGAGGTGGTAGCGGAGGAGGCGGTGGGAGCGGTGGGGGCGAGGGTGCTGGTGGGGGCGGTGGCGGTGGAGGCGGGGGTGGCGGTGGGGGCGGGGGCCGGAGTGGCTCGTCCCAGCGGAGCAGCACTGGGGGTGGTCAGCGCCAGCAGCAGCAGCCACAGCGGCAGCAGCGCTCTCGCGCCGTCCAAGCCCCTCAGCAGCTCCGTGAGTGGTACTTGCAGCGTCAGCGTGGTGGGGCGTTTGGTCCGTGCCCCTACGTTCTTCGCACCGGCGACCGTGCGGGTGAGCAGTGTGGAGGCACCCACACCGCCCGCCGCTGCTTTGGCCGCCTGACCGACGCCTGGCGTCAGCAGTTTCCGGAGGCCGCTGAGATCCCCCGCTGGGGAGAGCTGTCTACGGCTGGTGTAGCTATTTATGATCTTGACTTTGATGCTATCCTTACTGCTATGTATGCTGTGACTGGTAGTGATGAGGATGACTGTTACCGGTGTTTCCCGCCCGACCCGGGCATTGGTACTGCTGCTCTAGGTGCCAGTGAGGCTGCTGCTCTAGGTGCCACTGAGGGTGCTGCTCTAGGTGCCAGTGCGTCTGTACTCTCAGGTACTGGTGAGGCTGAGCTCTCAGGTACTGTGTCGGCTCCGGCCTCTCACACCTTCACCCTAGACTCTGGGGCCTCTCGCTCCTTCTTTCGGGACCGCACCACTCTCACGCCGCTTAGTCGGCCGGTTGCGGTGTCCCTGGCTGACCCCTCTGGGGGTCATGTCCTGTCTCGCTTCTCCACAGTCCTACCGTGTCCGGCGGCCCCCTATGGCACCCTGTCTGGTCTCTACCTCCCCTCGTTCTCTACGAACCTGGTGAGTGGTGCTGACCTACAGGATGCGGGTGTCCACCAGTTCACTCCTGCTCGTCAGCGGGTGACACACTGCACAGAGGCTAGCACAGGTCGCCACCTGGCTACGTTTACACGTCACCCAGGGTCGAGCCTGTACACACTGACCACTGCTTCTCCTCCAGGTGCTGAGTCTGGTAGGGTCCCTTCGTCTGGTCAGGTGTTTGCTGCAGCGTCCAGGTCTGGTCCTGAGTCTGCCCCCTGTTCGTGTCGCCGTCTGTCGTACGAGACCCTCCTCTGGCACCACCGCCTTGGCCACCCCTCTCTGCTTCGGCTCAGAGGCATGGCCTCCCGTCTTCTTGTGTCTGGTCTACCCCGGTCCCTCCCTCCCCTTCCTCAGGGCCCTGGCCCTGCCTGTGTCCCCTGTGTTGAGGGGCGCCAGCGTGCTGCCCCTCACTCCTCCCAGTTTCCTCCGACAGAGGCCCCGTTGCAGACGCTTCACATGGACGTGTAGGGCCCAGCCCGCGTCCGTGGACAGGGTCAGGAGCGCTACTTCCTGCTCGTTGTTGACGACTACTCGCGATACACCACAGTCTTCCCCTTGCGCAGCAAGAGTGATGTCACTGCGGTGCTGATCGATTGGATCCGCGCAGCTCGTCTCCAGCTTAGGCAGAGCTTTGGCTCTGACCTCCCTGTTTTGCGTCTGCACTCGGACAGAGGCGGAGAGTTCTCCTCTGGCCTTCTGCGTGCCTACTGTCGTGCGCGAGGCATCCGTCAGACCTTCACGCTTCCGGACTCACCGCAGCAGAATGGGATTGCAGAGCGCCGCATTGGCATGGTTATGGACGTCGCTCGTACTTCCATGATGCATGCGGCAGCTCCCCATTTTCTGTGGCCGTTTGCGGTCAGGTACGCGGCGCACCAGATCAACCTCCACCCCAGGGTCTCCAGACCGGAGACCTCCCCAGCCCTGCTGTGGACAGGGAAGGTTGGCGATGCGTCGGCGTTCCGGGTCGGGGGATCTCGGGCGTTTGTTCGCGACTTGTCTGCGGACAAGCTGTCCCCTCGCGCTGCTCCCTGCGTCTTCCTGGGGTTCCCCCCCGACGCCCCTGGGTGGCAGTTCTACCACCCCACCTCTCGACGTGTTCTGTCCTCCCAGGATGTCACGTTCCACGAGTCGGTACCCTACTACCGCCTCTTCCCCTACCGCACTCCGTCCCTCCCCCCGCCCCCGCTCTTCTTGGTACCAGGTCCCCCCCCGGTAGACCCCCTCCCCCCTCAGGGTCCTGCCCCTTCAGGTGTGTCCCGGGTAGACGCGGTCGAGCCTGTCGAGGTCACTGGTGACTCTGGTGCTGCTGCGGGAGCTGAGCCTGGGGGTGCTGGGACTGGAGGCGCTACGCTTGGGGGTGCTGAGCCTGGGGGTGCGGTGTCTGGGGGTGCTGAGCCTGGGGGTGCTCGGTCTGGGGGTGCTGGGCCTGGGGGTGCTGAGCCTGGGGGTGCTGAGCCTGGGGGTGCGGTGTCTGGAGGTGCTGAGCCTGGGGGTGCTGGGCCTGGGGGTGCTGAGACTGGGGGTGCTCCGCCTGACGGTGCTTCATCTCGCCGAGAGCCGCTCTCCCCACAGGAGCTGCGTGAGTGGTTTGCCCGGCGCTGGAGGCGTGCTGCTGGTGCTAGCGCTTCTTCGGCTGTAGAGGGTGCTGCTGCCGAGCGTCCCGGAGGTGCTCGTACTGTGGGTGCTGGAGCTGCTGGGTCTGAGGGTTCTCCTGGAGCTAGTGCTGCTGAGGGTGTTGGCGCTGAGACTACCGCTGTCGGTCCGACTGGCAGTGCTCCTGGTGGTACTACTGGAGGTTCTGGTGCTGCTGGAGGTGCTACTGGAGCGGGTACTCCTCCTGGGGGTACTGGTGCTGTCCCTGCTATTTCTGGCGTCGCCACGCGGCCCCGACCGTACTTCGTTCCGCTCCTGCAGCAGGTTCTTGGTCTTACACCTTCTCCTGGTCCTCCTCCTCCTCCCTTAGAGGGTCCGCAGCCTGTCTCGTCACAGACACAGCTACAGCTTGCCTCCCCTTTGCCTGCTCCTTCTCCCTACGCTGGTCCGACTTGAGGTCTTACTGAGCGTCGTGAGCCTGCGTCTCGTCCTGCGTCGCCTGTTCGTGCTGCGCGCGCTAGTGGTCGCGGTTCGCGTCAGCGTCCTCCTCCTGTCCCTGGCACGCACCGGATGTCTCTGCGTCCGTCCACTGCTCCTCTGCGTGCCCCTTTGCCTTCTCCTCCTGCTTCCTCTCTTCCTGCTCTTGCCGACCCGGAGTCAGACTCTCTTCGTGCTGCCAGTCCTACTGTCACGCGTCTCCTCGCTACTGCTGTCACTGACCCTTCTTTCGAGTCGTCTGCTGCGTCTGCCCTTGTCACTGAGCTCGTCGACTTTGCTGCGCGCTGTCGTCTGGACTACGCTGCTAGTCTTGTCGCTGAGTCTGAGTCGGCCTGTCCTCCGTCCGTCGGGGGTGAGTGTGCCCTTGGCACGGACGTCCTTGAGGACAGGCAGGAGGAGTTCCACTGTCTGGCCGCCGCTTCACCTCATCTCGCGTCTGTACTGCTAGCCCCTGAGGGAGTCCCGGATGCACTAGACATCCCGACTCCGCGCTCTTACGCGGAGGCCGTAGAGGGTCCCTACTCCTCTCAGTGGCAGGCAGCTATGGATGCAGAGATGGCTTCCTGGAAGTCCACAGGCACCTACGTTGACGCTGTTCCCCCTCCTGGGGCGAACATCATCAGTGGCAAGTGGATCTTCAGGGTGAAGCGGCCGCCGGGTTCTCCGCCTGTCTTCAAGGCGCGTTACGTGGCTCGTGGCTTCAGTCAGCGGCAGGGAGTTGACTACTTTCAGACCTTCTCCCCCACCCCGAAGATGACCACTCTTTGGGTACTACTGCACGTTGCTGCTCACCGTGACTACGAGCTGCACTCTCTCGACTTCAGCACTGCTTTCTTGCAGGGTAGCCTGCACGAGGAGATCTGGCTGCGTCGCCCACCTGGCTTCACTGGGTCTTTCCCTCCTGGTACCCAGTGGAGTCTCCGGCGTCCAGTCTACGGTCTCCGCCAGGCGCCACGTGAGTGGCACGACACACTGAGGACTACTCTGGCGGCACTTGGGTTTGCTCCCTCTACTGCCGACCCGTCGCTGTTTCTTCGCACCGACACCTCTCTGCCGCCGTTCTACATCCTCGTGTACGTCGACGACTTGGTCTTTGCCATTGTTGACACTGCTGGACTTGCCTACGTGAAGTCCGAGCTGCAGAAGAGACACACGTGCACTGACCTGGGTGAACTGCGCAGCTACCTTGGCTTGCAGATCACCCGGGACAGAGCACGCCGCACCATTACCTTGACTCAGTCACACATGGTGCAGCAGGTCCTTCAGTGCTTCGGCTTCACGTACTCCTCGCCTCAGGCCACTCCTCTGCCTACTCGCCACTCGCTCTCAGCTCTGCCTTCGGATGAGTCCGTAGAGTCGAGTGGCCCGTATGCAGAGCTTGTTGGCTGCCTCATGTACCTGATGACCTGCACACGACCTGACCTTGCATACCCTCTTAGCATTCTCGCACGCTATGTTGCTCCTGGGAGACACTGACCAGAGCACATGGCTGCAGCGAAGAGGGTGTTGCGCTACTTGTGCAGTACGTCGGGCATGGGGCTAGTGCTTGGAGGGCGCAGTCCAGTGGTCCTCACTGGACACGCGGACGCTTCTTGGGCTGACGACCAGGCTACGCAGCGGTCGTCACAGGGTTACACCTTCAGCCTTGGTTCCGGTCCTGTTTCGTGGCGGGCTACCCGCTCGTCTTCTGTTCTCGGCTCCAGTTGTGAGGCTGAGATCTACGCCGGGGCTATGGCTGCACAGGAGTTACGCTGGCTCACCTTACTGCTGACCGACCTTGGAGAGCCGCCTCGTTCTCCTCCAGTCCTGTACGTCGACAACAAGGCCATGCTGGCCTTGTGTCGAGAGCAGCGACTGGAGCACAGGACAAAGCACATTGCTCTCCGCTACTTTCTTGCTCGTGAGCTACAGCAGCGTGGACAGTTGCGACTTGCGTACGTGGCCTCTGAGGCCAACACTGCTGATGTCTTCACCAAGGCACTTGCGCCTTGTGATCATCAGCGTTGTTGCACGCAGCTGGGTTTTGTGCCTGTCTTGCCTCACTTGCTCACTTCTTGACTTTGCTTGTACCTTCACCTATATATACTCTTGCTCTTACTTGCTTGACTCTCGTATATCTTTATATATATGATCTTGCATGTGAACTGGCCTTGTGGCCCTTGAACTTGTGCTCGGAATGTGTGGTGACTTTGTGATCCACCCTGAGCTTTGCTTTGCTTTGCTTGACTGGTCTTGTGACCCCTTGTTCTCCCCCACTTTGCCTATGGGGGTGTGTCAGAACATTATAGCTTACTCTTTTCTGTAGGCTATAGTGGGGTATCCCATAGGGGGTACAACCCAATTAGGGTTTCATATTTGTACTCACTTCATTTCATAGTTCACTCATTCTCGTTCGTTTCTCCTCATGTAGCTCCCCTTCGAACCAGGTGGTGATGTCGTCGGTAGAGCCGATGTAGAGTAAGTCGTCTACGTAGACGATCAGCAGGATGTAGTCAGCGCTTTTGGTGAGTCGGTACATCCCTTGATCGTGAGGCAGTTGGCGGAATTCGATGCGAGTGAGTCGAGCGTGTAGGTACTGTTGCCATAGCCGCGGGGCTTGCTTGATCCCGTAGAGCGATTTTAGCAATTGACAAACTTGGTTGGGTTCCCCGTGGGTACCGTGTGGAAGCTCGACGAAGATTTCCGCGTCGACGGGTGCGTAGATGAACGCGTTGGCGACATCGATTTGCCGTAGTTTCTTCTTCTTCATAGCGGCGATCGCGAGGAGAATTCGAAGTGAGGTATGTCGGCTGACCCGGGCAAATGTCTCGGTGAAGTCCCGTCCGTGCTCCTGATCGAATCCACGCACGACCCAGCGTGCTTTGAATTTCTCGATTGTGCCGTCTGCCTTCGTTTTGATGCGAAAGACCCATTTCCCGGTGAGAATGGTCTTGTTCCTTGCCACGCTGATGGGAACGACTTTCCAGGTGTTCCGTTCCTCCAGCGCTTTTAATTCTTTGTCCATGGCTTCACGCCATTTTTCCTTGTGTTCCCCCCCCAGAGCCTGCTGAACTGTCGCAGGCTCTTTAGGGAGAGCGTTGCCGTGGACTGCGGTGACGAGGCCTAGAATCTGCAGTCCAATCTGTGAGTAGCGGGGAAGAGTTGCGTCCTCGGGATAAGCTGCTTCATCTCCCGCTTCTGGGTCGGGTATGAAATTCGGCCCTATCCGTTCTGCTTCGTTGGTGTTGACTGTCGCAGGTGTTACGTAACCGTTGTCGGCGAAGTGGTAGAAGACTTCGGCGTTGGCGCTTTCGCGAGGGTTTTCTTCGTCCATGGGGACGTTGACGGAGCAGAACGGAAGAGGTCCGGCTTCTTCTGATGCGTTGTCCACATTTTGCTCGTCTCAGTCTGCTGCGTCCGCTGCTGAGGCGAAGGCTCGGTCACCACGAAAGCCACCTGTGGGATCTTGATTTTCGTGCAAGTTGGCGAGGTACGTCTGAAGCGTGAGTCGTTCGTATAAGATTACGTCACGTGCTGCTACTGTTTCTTTGGAGTGGACGTCAAAATTTTTCCACGCGTTGTAGTTCTTTTCGATGCTGAGGTGTAGTCCCCACTGTGCGCGTTGTGAAAATCTTCCCGCTTGTGCTTCTGGGGGTCGGTATTGTACCATGCACCCAAAAACTCGTAACATTTTTGTGCTGCCCTGTTTCCCTGTCCACAGCAGATGCGGTGACGCGTTGTTCGGAAGTGAGGACGACGACATCAAGTTGTGCAGCATGACAGCGTGGTCCATTGCTGCAGGCCACTGGTGGTTGGGTAGCCGCATGCCACGTAACAGTTTGCGCATGCTGTTCTGCAGAGTCCTGTTCATTCTTTCTGCCACGCCTTGCTGCTGATGGGCGTAGGGAAGAGAAAGGAGTTGCTTGATTCCTCTTTCTGCCAGGTACTGCTTGAACCGCTGAGAGGTGTATTCTCCCCCTCCGTCTGACTGGAAGCTTTTCAGTTGTGATCCCGACTCTCTCTCTGCTACTGGTAGCCAGGCAGCGAATGCTGCGAGTGCCATGTCGCGGCTGGGTAGGTTTAGGTGCCAGACGAATCGAGTGGCAGCGTCGATGAAGGTGATCGGGTAGTTATATGTAACTTGTCCTGGTTCTCGATTGAAGAGGGTATCGCTGTACACTTTCTCGAGTGGTGCGTACGCGGGTGCGCTCGGGTTGTGATGAGGAGTGAACGGTCGATGTGGTAAGTCGGCTTCGGGGTAGGTAAGGCAAGTTCCTCGTGCCCTTTGAAGTTCCTTGCCGTCGGGTAGTAGTAATGAGTCCTTGTCGAGGACTCCTGCTCTTATTGTGTTGTTTAACACAACGTTGCTTGGATGTCCCATGCGTGCGTGCCAGATATCTTCGGAGGCGCGGTGTCCGGGTGAGCGTTGATACGCGTCTGAGTTGGAGTAGAAGCTGGCGACGAAGTTTGCGCTTTTGTGGGCTTCTCGTTGAGCCGGATTCAGCTGCTGTGCGGGTGTTGGTGGTGCTTCGTCGACGAGGACTGGTGTCGTTGTTCCTGCTGGTGCTGACGATGTTTCTGCTTCTGTCGATGTTGTCTCGGCTGCTGCCGATTATGTTTCTGCTGCTGCCGAATGTTGTATTGTTACTAACCCACGTGTTCGTTCTGCTTCAGGGATGGTATGCGAGTACCAGAAGCCTTCCGGACTGAAGTCGGGGTCGAGATCCGGAGGATGTGTCCAGTCGGTGAAGTTTACGATGGCGTCGCTATCGGCAGTGCCAAGATCGGGGACGAAGTCAAGAACGAAGACGTTGTTCTTGAGGATCGCTTTACCGATGTAGAGTCCTCCTCTCCCGTGGTACAGCTTGAATTCTTGAGTGGTACTGTCTGCTTCGAGATGAATACCCTTCGACATCAGCTGGCTGACGCTCAGTAAGTTGTAGCCGAGTCCCTCTGCTATCAAGACTTTTGACATTTGTAGTACGACATTCGTCTCCCTTGATTGAAGTTGCACTATGCCTTGTCGTCTTGTGCGCAGGTTCTGCTTATTGGCGACAGTGATGACGACTTCTCGTTGGAGTTGGTGCTCGCGTTGAATGAAACGTCCTGAGGAGCACATGTGTTGTCCGCAGCAACTATCCAAGAACCAAGTGTCCTTCCCGGACGGCTCTCTTTGGGCGATGGCAGCGTACGTCGGGTTTGGTTGAACTGATTCACAGCGAGGCGTGTTGTTGTTGAGTTGTTGTTCTGGTGAGTAGTATGGTGGTGATTCGGTTGTGCAGGAGACATTCAATCTTGCCATGCAGCTGACGACATTTCTTGTTTCTTTTGCAGGTTGTCTTGTTGAAGTTGTTGAGACTTGGACTGAAGTTGTCGGGTTTGCTTGCGTTGAAGTGACTTGGCTGCTTGAAGGACGAAGTTGGCGTTGTCGATTTGGGCAGTGCGTACAAGGATGCCCTGAAGTCTTGCAGATGTGGCAGAACGGAGGTACTGGCTTCAGTTTTTGCTGCCGATTGTTGTTGCTGTAGCGTCGCTGGGTGTGAAACGCGAACTGTGGTGCTGATGTTTTCTTTTTATGTCGTTCTTCTTGCAGGTCCATGTCTTGCTGCTCAGCATGGATTTCGGCGCAGAGTGCTGCTTCCGAGATTCTCCCGTGAGCTCGGAGGATGGCCTTTGTGGCGCGCCATTGAGGACCGAGGCCGCCGATGATGACTGTCACGAAGGCGTCTTCAGAGATCGACCCTCCGCATCGAAGAAGCTTGTCGCGCAATTCGCGACATCGACTGACATACGCCAGTCCTTTCTCTCCTGGTTTCATTTCAACTGTTGTCAGTTGTTGTTGGAATAACTGAACAGGAATGAATGAACTAGCAGTGAAAACAGTACAAGTACCTAACCCTAGAATTGTGTACCCCCTATAGGCTAACCCACTGTAGCCTAAACTAACACAACATATATATAATGTTTGGCACACCCCCATAGGCAAAGTGGGGGAGAACTAGGGGTCACAAGACCAGTCAAGGCAAAGCAAGGCAGCACAAGCTCAGGGCGGATCTCAAGGATACCACACAAATTCCGAGCACAAGCAAGTGGTCACAAGACCAGGTCACATGCAGGTTTATAATAGAGCAAAAGGTACAATGATCACAACCTAGCAAGAGTAAACATGCAGGTATGTATATATAGAAATCACAGTACAAACAGACTCAAGAAGTAAGCAAGTGAGGTCCAGTAGGCACAAGGCCTAGAAGAGTGCAAAAGCGCTGATGGTCACAAGGCTGAAGCGCCTTGGTGAACACATCAGCAGTGTTGGCCTCAGAGGCCACGTAACGCAGGTGAAGCTGACCACGCTGCTGCAGCTCTCAACTGGAGCTGAGAACAGAAGAAGAGCAAGTAGAACGCCAAGAAACAGAACCAGAGCCAAGACTGAAGGAGTAACCCTGAGACGACCGCTGAGTAGCCTGGTCGTCTGCCCAAGAAGCGTCTGAGTGCCCAGTGAGAACAACTGGGACTCGCCCTCCAAGCACTAGCCCCATGCCCGACGTACTGCACAAGTAGCGCAACACCCTTTTAGCTGCATCCATGTGCTCCTTCCGGTGACGGCCGGGAGCGACATAGCGTGCAAGAATGCTGAGAGGGTATGCAAGGTCTGGTCGAGTGCAAGTCATCAGGTACATGAGGCAACCCACAAGCTCTGGATACGGGCCACTCGGCTCTACGGACTCATCCGAAGGCAGAGCTGAGAGCGAGTGACCCGTAGGTAGAGGAGTGGGCTGAGGCGAGGAGTACGTGAAGCCGAAGCGCTGAAGGACCTGCTGCACCATGTGTGACTGAGTCAAGGTGATGGTGCGGCGTGCTCTGTCCCGGGTGATCCGCAAGCCAAGATAGCTTGTCAGTTCACCCAGGTCTGTGCACGTGTGTCTCTTCTGCAGCTCCGACTTCACGTAGGGCGAGTGCCTTAGTGTCAGCAGTAGCAAAGACCAAGTCGTCGACATACACAAGGACATAGAACGGGGACAGTGAGGTGTCGGTGCGTAGAAACAGCGACGGGTTAGCAGTAGAAGGCGCGAACCCAAGAGCCGCAAGCGTAGTCCTCAGTGTGTCGTGCCACTCACGAGGCGCCTGGCGGAGACCATAGACTGGCCGTCGGAGGCTCCACTGGGTACCAGGAGGGAACGACCCAGTGAAGCCAGGTGGACGGCGCAGCCAGATCTCCTCGTGCAGGCGGCCCTGCAGGAAAGTAGTGCTGAAGTCAAGCGAGTGGAGCTCGTAGTCACGCTGAGCGGAGACGTGCAGCAGAACCAAAAGAGTGGTCATCTTCGGGGTTGGGGAGAAGGTCTGGAAGAAGTCAACTCCCTCTCGCTGACTGAAGCCTCGTGCAACGTAATGCGCCTTGAAGACAGGCGGAGAGCCCGGCGGCCGCTTCACCCTGAAAATCCACATCCCACTGACGATGTTCGCCCCAGGCGGGGGAACCTCGTCGACGTAGGTGCCTGTGGACTTCCAGGAAGCCATCTCTGTGTCCATGGCTGACTGCCACTGAGAGGAGTAGGGACCGGCCATCGCCTCTGCGTAAGAGCATGGGGTCGGGATGTCTGGTGCATCCGGGTCTCCCTCAGGGGCAACAAGCATGGACACGAGATGGGGCAAAGCGGCAGCAAAGCACTCAAACTCCTCCTGCCTGTCCTCAAGGACGTCAGTGCCAAGAGCACACTCACCCCCGATGGACGGAGGACAGACAGACTCAGACTCAGCAACTAGGCTAGCAGCGTAGTCGAGACGACAGCGAGCAGCAAAGTCGACAAGCTCAGCAACTAAGGCAGACGCAGCAGCAGACTCAAAGGAAGGGTCAGTGACAACAGTAGCCCGGAGACGCGTGACAGTAGGACTGGTAGCACGAAGAGAGTCTGATCCAGGGTCAGCAAGAGCAGGAAGAGAGGAAGAAGGAGGAGACAGCAGTGGGACACTCTGTGGAGCAGTGGACGGACGAAGCGCCATCCGGTGAGTGCCTGGGACAGCAGGAAGACGCTCACGCTGGACTCGACTACTAGAGGGAGCAGTGCGGGCAGGCGACTCAAGACGAGACTCAGGCGACACAGGGCGAGACTCAGGCGACACAGGACGAGACTCAGGCTCACGACGCTCAGTAAGACCTCCAGTCGGACCAGTGTAAGGAGCAGGACCAGGGAGAGAGGAGACAGACGGTAACTGCGACTGCAGCTGGACAGAAGGAGGACACGCGAAGGAGGGAGGAGGACAAGGAGGAGGGAGCTGACCAAGAACCTGCTGAAGGAGCGGAACGAAGTACGGCCGGGACCGTGCAGCTACACCAGAGGCAGGAGGGACACCCACAACAGGGTCCGCAGCACTAGCTGCAGCTCCAACACCTGGGTCCTCAGCACCAGCAGCAGCTCCAACGCCCGGGTCCGCAGCACCAGCAGCAGCTCCAACACCCGGGTCCGCAGCACCAGCGGCAACTCCAACGCCCGGGTCCTCAGCACCAGCAGTAGCTCCAACGCCCGGGTCCTCAGCACCAGCAGCAGCTCCAACGCCCGGGTCCTCAGCACTAGCAGCAGCTCCAACGCCCGGGTCCGCAGCACCTGCAGCAGCGGGGTCCCCAACATGAGGCACACCACTCCGAAGAGAGCAGCGCCGCTCGTACCACTCACGGATCCGCTCGCGGGAGGGGAGCTCCCTAACGGGAGAAGAAGCACTAGCACCAGTCCCAGCAGGACGTCCGGCTTGAGCGGTATCTCTCCGGAGGCTGCAGTACTCTAAGTACCACGCACGCAGCTGCTCCGAGGAGAGGGCTCCTCCAGGTGCAGGACTCCCAGGCCCAGAACCTCCAGACCCAGAACCCTCAGACTCCGGACTCTGCAGCTCAGCACCACGAGGCTCCACACCCCCAAGCTCAGCACCCCCAAGCTCCACACCCTCAGGCTCGACACCCCCAGGCTCCACACCCCCAGGCTCCACACCGCCAGGCTCAGCACCCCCAGGTTCAGTACCCCCAGGCTCAGCACCCCCAGCCTCAGCACCCCCAGCAGGACGAGAGTCGACAGCTACCTCAACAGGCTCAACCGGGTCTACCTGAGACACACCTGAGGGAGCGGCACCCTGAGGGGGGAGGGGGTCTGCAACAGCAGCACCTGGCGCAAGGAAGAGAGGCGGGGGGGGGGGGGGAGCGGGGCAGTGCGGTAGGGGAAGAGGCGGTAGTAGGGGACGGAATCGTCAAAAGTGACATCCTGGGAGGGCAAGACCCGTCGCGAGGTGGCGTGGTAAAACTGCCAACCAGACGCGTTCGGGACAAAGTCGAGGAAGACGCAAGGAACAACACGGGAGGAGAGCTTGTCCGCAGACGTATCGCGGACAAAAGCTCGAGACCCCCAGACCCGGAAACGCGACGCATCGCCAACCTCCCCCGTCCACAGCAGCGTGGGCGAGGTCTCCGGCAAGGAGACACGGGGCCAAAGGTTGAGCTGATGCGCAGCGTACCGGACTGCAAACGGCCACAGAAAGTGGGGGGCAGCCGCATGGATCAAGGAGGTACAGGCGACCTCCATGACCAGGCCAATGCGGCGCTCCGCAACCCCATTCTACTGTGGAGAAGCCGGAAGCGTGAACAACTGCTCAATGCCGTGCTCAGCACAGTAGGCTGCGAAGAGGTCGGAGGAGAACTCACCACCTCTGTCAGAGTGCAAGCGTAGGACAGGAAACTCCGAGTGAAACCGCTCGCGGAGCTGGAGACGGGCTCTGCGGATCCAAGGGATCAAGACATCAGGGACCTCACCCTTGATGCGCAAGGGGAAGACCGAGGTGTAGCGCGAGTAGTCGTCAACAACTATCAGGAAGTACCTCTCCTGACCCTGACCACGGACGCGGGCTGGGCCCCACACGTCCATGTGGAGCGTCTGCAAGGGAGCAGTCGTCGGGGGGAACGAGGAGGAGTGAGGAGCGGCGCGCTGCCGTCCCTCGACACAGGGGAGACAGGTAGGAGCAGGCGAGGGAGGGAGGGCAGGAAGGACCCTGGGCAGGCCAGAGACAAGGTACCGGGAGTGCATGGCACGAAGTCGCTGCACAGATGGGTGGCCAAGGCGGTGGTGCTAGAGGACAGTCTTGTGTGCTAAAGAGCGACACGAGCAGGGGGCAGACAGCTGACCTGACGCGGACGCAGACGCAGCAACCTGAGGGGACTCATTAGTCAGTGTGTACAGGTCCGACCCCGGCTGCTCAGTGAAGGTAGCCAGGTGACGGCTCGTACGAGCACACGTGCAGTGTGTCACGCGCTCGTAGGCAGGGGTGAACTGGTGAACACCCCCGTCCTGGAGCGCACATCCTGCCACCAAGTTCATAGAGAACGAGGGGAGGTGGAGACCTGACAGTGTGCCCGACGGGACCGCAGGGCAGGGAAGGACAGTGGAAGAGGTTGCAATGACCGGACCCCCAGTGGGGTCAGCAAGGGAGACAGCAACTGGCCGAGCAAGCGGCTCAAGGGCAGTGCGGTTACGAAAGAAGCAGCAAGAAGCACCTGAGTCCAGTGTGAAGGTGTGCAGTGCGGTAGTCGACGCAGTACCAAGGGGGGGAGACACACGAGCACCTAAAGCAGCAGTCTCACCAGCACCTGGGGTAGCCGACACGCGAGTACCTGAAGCGGCAGACGCATTGGCCCTAATGCCCGGGTCGGGCGGCACACACAAGTACTCAGCACCCTCTCCACTAGTAGACATCACATACATGGCAGATAGAATAGCATCAAAGTCTAGAGCATAGATATCAATCCCCTTCTTCAGGAGATCAAGCCAGCGGGGCAGCTCAGTGACCTGAGGGAACTGAACACGCCAAGCGTCGTCGAGACGAGAGAAGCAGCGCTGTGTGGCGTGCGGTCGTCCACACTGCTGACCAGTGCGGTCACCAGTGCGAATGACGTACGTGCAGCCAAGACCACCCCCACCCCCGTGCTGAGAGTACCACTCACGGACCTCCTGGAGCGAAGGAGTGTGCTGCTGGCCCTGGCCACCGCCAGTGCCTCCACGACCACCACCACCGCTGCCACCTCCTCGACCATCCCAACCCCTGCCGTCGCCTCGTCCACCGCCACCCCAACCGCCGCCTCCACTCCTGCCACCGCCCCCGCCGCTGCCGCCACCACCCCCACCGCTACCACTCGCCCCTCCAGCCGAGCCACCACCCCCACTGCCTCCACTGCCCCCACCGCCGCCTCCCCCGCCGTCACCGCCACCACCCTTGCCCCCTTTGCCCTTGCCGCTACGGCGCCCGCTCGAGGCAGACGCAGCGCCGACCTTCTCAGCACCGAGAAGGTCGACAACAGCAGCAGAGGCGACAGAGGGAAGAAGGGGGGAAGGAGAACACCCCTCAAAGAACGGGGTACGGGGGTCGCCACGAGAGGCATCTACAGCGACTATGCTAGTCTCAGCTGCAAGTAGCTCCTTCTCGAGCAGGGCAATGGTGAGCTCAGTGGGGCAACGAGCTAGGAAGTGGTCCCTGACAGCACGCAGTGTGTCACGGAGGCGGGTGACTAGGTGGTAGAGAGTGAGCCAGAGTGGAGGGGGGTGCGTGGCAAGGAACTCAGCAGGCATGGCGGCACGGAAGCGGGCCTCACTAGAACGGAGGTGCGTGATGAGGTCAGCGACTGTGTGAAAGGAGGACAGGTCGGGAAACAGGTAGGGGAGGGAGAGACGGCCTAGCGCGGCAGAGGCAGGTGAGGAGTAGCGAGCAACTACGGCTGTGTACAGTGCCTGTGCAGTCTTGTGCTGCCCAAAGTGCTCGCGTTCGTCTATTGGCAGGGAGTTGCGAATAGCGAAGCGAGCGTGGGCATCACGAGTCTGCCACTGTGAGCGAGCAGTGCTGTCAGCAGTAGCAGCAGGGGCAGTGACATGGCCTAGGGCGTGATCGTACAGTGAGATGTCATCCTTGGCTGTGAGCTGTAGGTAGAGGTGCAGGTCATCGAGCCAGGTGTCAAACTTCACAGGGCAGCCCTCAGCATCGAACACGAGAACCTGTGGGCTAGCCATAGGAACAATAGAAATAGCAGCAGTAGCAGTAGGAGAGGCAGGTAGGACGAACCAGGTAGGGCAGGTCGGGGCGCGGCTCGGCTGGGTGGCGCGACTCGGCTCACGGCGCGCGGCTCGGCTCGGGGCGCGCGGCTCGGCTCGGGGCGCGCGGCTCGGGTCGCGCAGCTCGGGTCACGGCGGGAACGGGTCGCCCGGGGCCTCCAGGTGGTGGGCACGGGTCGGCGAGGTCGGCGTGGGGCCGGTTGGGGCCCTAGAGGGGCGAGCGCGGGGCCGATCGGGGCCTGAGCGGGGCTGGCGCGGGGCCGACGGGGCCTAAGACGGGGCCGACAGGGCCTGAACGGGGCTAGCGCGGGGCCAAACGGGGCCGTGACGGGGCTAGCAGCGGGGCCGACGGGGCCTGAAACGGGGCCGACGGGGCCTGAAACGGGGCTAGCGCGGGCCGACGGGGCCTGAACTGGGCTAGCGCGGGGCCAAACGGGGCCGTGACGGGGCTAGCAGCGGGGCCGACGGGGCCTGAAGCGGGGCCGACGGGGCCTGAAACGGGGCTAGCGCGGGCCGACGGGGCCTGAGAGGGGCTAGCGCGGGGCCGACGGGGCCTGAACGGGGCTAGCGTGGGGCCGATCGGGGCTTGAATGGGGCTAGCTCGGGGCCGACGGGGCCTGAAACGGGGCTAGCGCGGGCCGACGGGGCCTGAAACGGGGCCGACGGGGCCTGAAACGGGGCTAGCGCGGGCCGACGGGGCCTGAAACGGGGCCGACGGGGCCTGAAAACGGGGCTAGCGCGGGCCGACGGGGCCTGAGACGGGGCTAGCGCGGGCCGACGGGGCCTGAGAGGGGCTAGCGCGGGGCCGACGGGGCCTGAAACGGGGCCGACGGGGCCTAAACGGGGCTAGCTCGGGGCCTGAACGGGGCCTTAAAGGGGCCGACGGGGCCTGAACGGGGCCGCTAGGGAGAGCGGGCGTGGGGCCGACGGGGCCTGAACGGGGCTAGCGTGGGGCCGTCAAGAGGGGCCTCTAGGGGCGGGACACGCCGAGGCGCCCTAGGGCACAGGTAGGTAGTTAGTTACGTAGTGGTGGGCCCTTAGAAAATTTCGGTCCTAGGAAGGACCTGCTCTATACCATGTTGGAATAACTGAACAGGAATGAATGAACTAGCAGTGAAAACAGTACAAGTACCTAACCCTAGAATTGTGTACCCCCTATAGGCTAACCCACTGTAGCCTAAACTAACACAACATATATATATAATGTTTGACAGTTGCGCCATTAACCGACTTTGATTTACACTGTTTGTTGCTTGTTACAAGCTCTTCGGGTGGTTGTACGCGAGCTCCGCGGAGTTACCGTAACCTCGGTAGGTCCTTATGTTCTGCTATTGAGTCGGGGTGATGTTTCTTAGTAGGATCGTGTACGCCATCATTGACTGATACGTGTACTGCTGCTTCTCGTACTGTGTGCCGTTTGTTGGATATGGCAGGGTCCCGTCGAAGAGTCGAAGTATCTGCGCGCCTACCATCATCAGTTCGAACTCGAACGACCAGGTGAAGAAATCCTTTCCGTCGAAAGGTCTTGACGTCTGCATCTTCAGAACATGTGCGAACTGCGACTGAACTTGCAGTGCATCCAATTGTTTTTCTTGTCCAGGTGAGGGCTGTGGTTGTGGCATGAAGCTGATGGATCCGCGCTCGTACGGAGCAAAGGTAGGCTGTTGTTGCTGGTTTCCCCGTGCATATGATGAGCCGTCGAGACTCATGGGTGTTGCTCCGTCGTTGTTGCTGTTGTGTGACTGCGCAGGTCCTCCTTGCTGATGCTGCTCGTAGAAGGACATGAAGGAGAAAAATTTCTCCATCATGCTTGGATCGAAGCCCACGCCTTGGTTTGCGGGAGTTTCAGTAGACCCAGCTGCTGGTCTCGTTGTTGTCCCTTCCTCTGTCTGTAGGCCAGAGGCAGGAGGTGGAGTAGTACCAGGAGAGCCGTTGGAGGAGATCCTCTCCTTTCTAGTAGACATATCTCTTGGTGTATTGAGTGTTGAGAAGAAGTAACTTCAACTCTAATCTGCTCTCATACCATGTTGGGCTGAACGCCCTAGGATCTTTGGTAGAGTTAAAGTCTGAGTAAACAATGTGGTGGCGGAAGCGTTTTTGAGTGAAGTCCTTGAACCACCTTGCGCTGATATGTGAGGGCAAAGTAAGTTGATTAAAGCAAAGAGATACAAGATTATATATATGAATACAGAGAATATGAAGAGACGTAATTATAACTATTTTACTGTTGCCGTTCGATACAGTGCGACTCAGGCAACTTCTCAATGTCGAGTCAGTTGTGTGTCCTTGCTGTCGCGCTGCATTTGTCAAGTCAAAGGTCGCTGACTTTTGACTTTCGCGTAACCTCCAGCGGTTACATCAACCTCCGAGGGTTGACTCGCTGGTGCTTCGATATGCGCTGCTTCGCTTGTGTCTTGGAGTTTCGACACGATAGAGGCGCTTAAGACTGTTTGTTCCCAACACACCAAACAGGCGCTTACACTACCGTATGTACAATATTTTCACGATGCTTTACCTTCATCACCTTCTTGTATAATCAATTGCCATGACATGAGATTCTGGGATGCCATGCACATCCACAAGCAGCCGAGACACCTCGTCCAAGAATCCTCCTTGAATAAACACCTCATGCTGCCCTTTTTTACCTGCTTCAATATGCAGAGAGGAAAGAAGAGGCAAAAAATGAAAGGAGAGGGTGGCGTGGAATAAAAGAGATGACGGAAGAAAAATGGGGAAACAGGAGGGGAGTGGGAAATGAGCAGGGATAGGATTGCACAAGAAAGGATGGAATGGAAGATGGGAACTTCAGCAGACAAGACGGCACGCGAAACATCTGCAGCAAGAACGGTTTTTTCCAGCATTTCTGCAGCTCTGCAGCTCTGCTATACTCACAAGGCTGGCACCTGTGCAATCAGAGGTGCTCCTAAACGAAAGACAATGCATGAACCTGCAGCCAGACCTGGTAGGTTCGGGACCTCGTAGGGTCGGTATAGCCCTGGCACCAGTTGCAGTTGAACCCACCTGGCACTTGAGCCACAGACGCGCTTGAGGCAAACTTCTTCTGCAGCTCAGCAGCAAGTGGTTCAGCCTCCACCAGATAAGCCTCCACGCCTGTCACCCGTGTCACTCTCCTGCTGCCCTGTCGCCCCCTCACAAATATCTCCACAGGCTCCAGCTCCCCCTTCCGCTCCACGCTCCTCCCCCCCCTCTCCACCCTGTGTTGTGCCTGCATTTGCTGCAGTAACATGGGGCCTATGTCTCTCTTGAGACACTGTGCTGGGTATGTCGCACCCTTTTTTATCGCGCCTTTGTACAGTGCGTCGCAGAGCGTTGCATCAAGGACGACTATAGATGGGTCGGAGGGCTCGGAGAGGGAGTGGAGGGAGATGTAGGAAAGAGCCGCGTTGTGCACAGCTGAGGGAGAGTAGAAGGCGTGTGGGTCAAGCCCTACAGACTTAAAGACAGGAGACACATGGAGAGACGGCTTGAACACCTCTTCTATCATCGTGGTGGTTCTGTTGGTGGCGCTTCCAGTAGCTATCCCAAAGAAACCTTGGGGTGCAGTCCTGGGGGCTTGGGCTGTCTTATATGGCCAGAATTCAAGGAGGGTTTGATGGCGGTGGTTGATAGACGAGATTATGAACTCTTTACGGTGCCTGTCCTCCTTGCCGCATATCTGGTGGGTGTGGAGAGGTAAATAGACGGCTGCAAGGGGAAGGGTGGGTATATGCCATGGGTGATTGATGGTAGAGGTGATTTCCAGGTTGATATGGTTTTTCCACACGGGTGGGTGCAGTTCAGTACAGCGAATTGGAGGGCATTCTGACTGTGAAGGTGCGAAGGACAGGTAGATGAGGGTCGACGTAATGAGCATAAGTAGAAGTGACGAAATCACAATTAAGAAACGTAGACACACTCAATCACACAATCAATCGAGCACATTCATTCACGCAAACTCACACAAACCCATGCACCCAATCAATCAAACGCACTCATTCACCCAATTATTTAAACACATTCAATTACAAGGTCACTCACTTTCACAACTTCATCATTGAGACGCACTCACCAGCCCATCAACCGCCTTGGCATGCAGCCACTTGCTCAGCTTCTTGTGAGACGACTTCTTTATGTCCACTGTTGTGCCGGGCGGCCGACATGGCAGCACGTGATTGGACCTGCCAGCACCAATAGCATGGTGCCATGACAGCAACGAATCACATGAATCACATGATATGCACTTCGTATTTGACAACACATGAGAACACGTGCGGGTATGTCATGCCATGCCAACACCGGTAAGCTAGGAGATTTGTGGGAAATACGTGGCTACGCGCAATTTAAGCCGCCATTCTTGTCCCATGCGCAATCACCTGTAGTGAAGAGAGCAGGAAGGCTGAAGTACCAAGCAATGATCACATGAGATGATTGATTGACGTTGAACAGCTTACCAGAGAGAGCTGGCTGGCAGGGGCAGGTGCGAGGGTTTGACAGAGACAGAGAGGGCCTGCAGCAGACACAGATCCAACAGCTCATCCATTTGTGCTGGCGTCAGTGCTGACGGTGCTGCTGCACGTATGCACTCGTCGCCTGCACCAGCTGCTTTTATATCTCCCTCCCTGCCCAGAACAGCAGTAGCAGCAGCTGACGCAGCATCACCATCACCAGCAGCAACAGCAGCAGCAACAGCACTGCCACGGATGCACTGTTCCTGCAGGGACTCTGATAGGTGCTCTGATAAATCTCTTGCTACTGCTCCTTCCGCTGCTCCTTCTGCTCCTGCTGTCGCTTCTGCTCCTGCTGTAGCTCCTTCCCCTACTCCTCTCTCTCCTCCTCTTGCTGCTGCCACTGCTGCTAGTCCCTCACTAGCCACCGGTGCTGCCTCTCCCTCCCAACCACTCCTACCCTCACTCTCTCCTCCACAAGCTGCAGCAGCACCAGAGTCACCTTCAGGTGAATCTTTAAGGAAATCTTCAGGTGCAACAGCAGGTGGTGCATCCAACAGCGTGGGCTGTGCATCAGGGTCAGAAGCAACCATATCTGGCAGGAAGCCCTTGTTGGGCACATATGATCCTTTTGCAGACTCCCTGTACCATGGCAGGGAGGGCAGGAGAGGGAGGGGCCATATATGAATATCCAGAGTGTTGAGTTGGGAAGGAAGTGCAAGGGTGCCCGTACGACAGGAGAATGGGGTCAACCCATGTTGGACCACCAGAACATAGACGGCTGGCGGTGAAGTTAGGTTGACCAAGACTAGACAGGTGTGGTCTTGACCACATATAGACCCTGATTATAAAATTCGAGGTGTCAAACCACAGACCGCAGGGGACAACAGACCAATTAATGTAGGGGCTAAGATATTTGTAGCGGTCGTCTTCACCACAGTCCGGTCATTAGGGGATGAGAGAGTGCTGGCGTGAGCTCGGGTAACTGTTGGGTTCTGCTGTCTTTTGAGATCACTTGGGCACATGTGTAAGAAAACAGGCCGTCACCATAGTGCGACGCTCCACCTACGCTAGGAAGACGCTGAATAAGAACACTTGTTGCCTGTCATACTGACCAATAAAGATTCACAATGATATTTGGAGGAGCTTGTAGGCGACTTTATAAGCGAGCGCCTCAAAATTTAGCCATACTGACCATAACGAGTCGCGGTAAGAGTGGGTTATTCTGAGGAGCTTTCCTCGCATGCCTGCCTGGATAACCTCTTCCCTCCCTAACACTGTGATGCCCACCTGGTGTGCGTGAACACAAACATTCACAAGCACTCGCACGCACGCACGCACGCACGCACGCACGCACGCACGCACACGCACGCACGCACACGCACACGCACACGCACACGCACACGCCCACGCCCACGCCCACGCCCACGCCCACGCCCACGCCCACGCCCACGCCCCCGCCCCCGCCCGCACGCACGCCCGCCCGCACGCACGCACGCACGCACGCACGCACGCACGCACGCACGCACGCACGCACGCACGCACGCACGCACGCACGCACGCACGCACGCACGCACACACACACACACACACACACACACACACACACACGTGTGCAAATCCATGCTCACATGCACATAGAAAGATGAACGAAAACAGCGCATCACAAGCTTCTGCAGAGTGAAGATGAATGTCCCTTAAAGCTGTTCCAGCAGATTCTAAATTTAATTCGCTATCATTGCCCATTACTGTGCCGCGGCCGTCTTCAACTCAACCAAATTCACTCCTATAGCAGGCATGTGCCACGACTGCCAAAAAGAGAGTGCAGGCAGAGGGAAGTAGACACAACTACGGATTGGAAGGCGCGTCACTTTTGATACGAGAAAGGTGGAGCACGGAACAGGATGGGGCATTGTGATGAAAGGGGAGAGGCACGTTATACGTACAGCAATGGGGCATGAGTTCCCTGGAACCTTCACCGACCACACTTCCCCTCGTTGGAACGCTGGCAAACCTTCGACAGGCACCTGCCGGGGTCATTGTAGGTGCGGACCAGGGGGGAACAGCGGGGGTTTGGGGAAACGGGGGGGTGGGGAAGAGGAGAAGGGAAGCGAGGGAGGGTGGTATTGAGGGGAGAGGATGGAAGGTTAAGGACCACGTGTGGTAGTTTTGCGAGAATTTTAAGATGATTCTAGTGAAAACAGTCCAAAACAAGAGCTCGCACTGCACTAGGTGCTGCGTGCACCATACCCTCACCCTACCTTCACGCCTGGCGCCATAAGGTCAGCCCCTGAAAGAAGATAGCGGGAAACCTCCTCGCCCGTGAGAAGAAACGATGGCAGCAGGTCGGGTACACGCCAGAGCGCAAACACTGCGGATGGATGGGAAGTGGGGTTGCAGGGTGAGTGAGAGGATTGGTGTGAAAGATGACTCTTGAGTCGTTTCAAACGCCACCTCGTCACACTTGAGCAGGAGGGATGCCACCAGGGCGGGCCAGCTCCGCTGCACAAACCCTGGGAACCGATGGGGTGTGAGGTTGCAGGGTGTGGGTGTGTCAGGGTTGGGTAAAAAAACTTCTCAAGATGGATGGGAGGGGAGGAAAGGGGGAAAACATCAAACTTATTAAATTCATTACACCCGCACGACCAGTGGAGAGGAGCGGGAAGGGAGGGAAAGAGAAGAGAGGGTGGGAGGGGTTCCCGCGAGTATCAGTGGGGTTACCAGTGGGGTAGATTTCCGTGCCGCGGCCGTCGCAATCGAAGAGCATGGGCAGACCGTTCTCGAGTCCGTACACCAGCACGCGATTCACCAGCCTCGTCACCGCCACGTCAGCCTGGACCAGCAGACAAATTAATCGGCTTTCCGTGAAAGAAAGGCCTGGAAATGCCGGAATAAAAATCTTCAACCACTAACGACAGCGGGGAATCCGGAGAGCGCAAGCATCAGGGCGGATTACGGACGACGGGGTTCAACGAACGGCGAGGATTCAACTCGCGGGTTATCAGGAGGCGAATGCGTGGGCCTGCGTGGATAACCGCGGGGATAATACGAGGTTGAAGCAGAAGCTACTGAGAAGCACCTTGGCCGGCAGGATCGCCTCCAGCTGTTCGTCGGTGGTGCCTGGATACTTGTCTTGAATTTTTCGCCGAAGCTTCTTTCCGTCCGCTCCTGACAAACGCTGCTTCCCGCGAATGTCGGTAGGCTTTCTAAACATGATGGCGCTCGGTACAGCTCGAAATCGTCACACTTTGTTCGACGCTATGATTTGAATTGAAAGGATTTGGGACCTCGAGATTAAAGCTCGCGTCTCATATTTCTGTGTCCCAACCAAGTGTTAAACGCTTGGTATCCGGTAACCCTCAAACTGTCGCACAACTCCACAGAAGGTTGGCCCAGGTTGAAACGATTGGTTGGGAACCTACAAACTTGCTTGGCGGTATGCGCAGGGACGTGCCAAACCAATCATGCGATCGTGCACCTAGGTGGGTTTGGAAAACACACCTGAACGGCGACAACACGATCGCCCAAACTCCCCCACCGGCGACCAGGTTGTCACACGGATCAAGCATTTACAATAGCTCAAAAATATGAGACTGACAGAACTCATAAATCCGATTTCGCACTAGCACTAGGCTCAGGTTCAAGAGTAAAACTCTTTCCACTAGCAACCGCGGTTACCTCTTACACAAAAGTTAGATTCTCGTTGATCAGCATATACGGCCGACCTATAAACTTGAAATTAGGTCTTCATTTATCAGTATCAGCGGCGACCAGGGTACATCCCGTGCTTATCGTGAACCATGTCCAGGTAATGAGGCGCGCCAGGTAAGGGACGCGATGGGGCAGGACGGGACAGTACGGGAACCGACGGGACTGGACAGGACTGGACGGGAAGGGACTGGAGGGACGGGACGGGACGGCACAGGAAGGTAAGAATCTCGACGAGGGGCCGGGAGGGGACGTGACGGGAAGGCGGGATGCGACGAGACCGGACGCAAATGGAAGGGAGGGAAGAGGAGCACGCGGAAGGGGCGGGATGCGACGGTACGGGGCGGAACGGGAGGGACGGGAGGGGACGCGACGAGGGGGCGTGCATGCAGGGGGTCATGCATGAATGCAGGTCCTTGGCGTAGCAGGGTGAAGAGCACATCGTGTAATACAGCACAACACAAGAACAGCGCACAGTGCAGCAGCGCCTGGACAAGTGGGGCGATTGCGAGCGCAAGTGCAGCCAGTGGCGCGAAGCCGCCAAACATGTCCCAAAACTCGGTCGTCCAGCTTGCCGTCGACTGGTTGCAGGGGGGATGGGGGCCGAGCGGGGGAGTGGGAGAGGGAGTGAAGCAGGAGCAAGTAGGGAGCGGAGGAGCGGAGAGAGGAGGGGAAGGGCGGGAGAGAGGCGGCGGAAGAGGGAGAGAAAGGAACGGGAGGAGAGCGGGGGAGAGGCGGGTTGGAGTGGAGGCGGGGAGAAGGAGCAGGGGGGGGAGGGGAGGGGGTAGGTGGGATGTGGAGGGGAGGAAATGGGAGGGGAGGTGAGTGGAGACAGGAAAGGCGCTCCTGCTTGCCAGCGTCCATCCTCCCTATCTCCGTTCTCTCCTCCCCAAACCCTTATCCTTTCCTCCACCCCCCTTGCCTTTCCACTCATTCTCCCTGCCGCCCTGATTAGGTGCGAACGACGGGTTGCGATAAATCCCGTCATTCCCCCTTCTGCTCCCCATCAATTCCCGCTCTTCTTTTCCATCAATTTCCCCTCTGCTCTCTATTTCCCCCCCTGCTTCTCCTCCGTTCCCCCCCTGCTTCCCCCCATCCCCTTCCCTGCTTCCCCCCATCCCCTTCCCTGCTCCCCCCCATCCCCTTCCCTGCTTTCCCCCATCCCCTTCCCTGCTTCCCCCCATCCCCTTCCCTGCTCCCCCCCATCCCCTTCCCTGCTTTCCCCCATCCCCTTTCCTGCTCCCCCCCATCCCCTTTCCTGCTTCCCCCCATCCCCTCAGCCCTCCTTCCCCCCACCCTCTGCCCTGTTCCACCCTGCCCTCCCCATCCCTGCCTTTCCCTCCCTGCCCTGCGCTTCCCTTCCCCATCCGTTCTCAACCCTTCCCTTCCTTTTCATGCCCTCCCCTTCCCCTTCACACCTCACCTGCCCACTACCGTAGTTCCCATGCATGTGCACCCATCACTGTCTCCCCACATGCTTTCATCATGTGCGCTTGCTTGTGTTCCCTTGCAGTTGTTCCTTTGGCACCTCACACCACCTCCCCCATGTTCCTTCACACAATTATTCCTGCCTACTCCACTCCCTGTATTTGCAGTGGTGAAGCAGAGGAGCAAGCTGAGGCGCAGCTAAAGCTAGTCCACGCTCTACACCGTACCACCACCTGTTTTTCTTGTGTGTTGTACGCAAGCATGATACTGTATTAGTGTAGGAGATATCCATATCAAAGGCACAATATGTACTTTTCTTTCTGCAGTGCAAGATATTCTTCCAAGATGTATGGACACTGAGAGTGTCAGAAGGATAGACAGAGGCATGTCCCTAATACTGGCATGTTCCTATACAGGCTTGTAGCTTTGCATATGCATTACAGGTTGTATGACACCTGGTGTCGCAATGGTGCCTCAAATCCATGAGAAGGCAGGGAGGTGTGATGGAAAGGCAGGGAGATGGGTAGTAGATTTGAAGGGACGGAGGGTGAAAAGGGAATACAAGCGAGTAAACATGAGTTAATAAGATGCATGTATGGGGCAAAAGTGATGGCAGCACATGCACATGAACTGGAGGGCAGAAGGCGAGGAGTGACATAGAAGGGCGGGGTCGAGAAGGGAAGGGCAGGGAGGAAAGGGCAGGGATGGGGATGAAGGGGAGGGGAGGAAGGCGAGGGAATGATGGGGAGAGAAGGAAGGGAAGGGGAGGAAGTGGAGGGAAGGAAGGGAAAAGGGGGGAGGGGAGATTGGTTACAGAAAGGAAGGGACGGCGGTGAGGATTGCGAGAGTGAGAATGGCAGGAAGAGTGTGAGAGGGCAGACGGGCCTTGTGATGTGGCCCACAAGAGATGAGAAGGAAAACGAGATGGTGGGAGGCATGAAGGAGATAAGGAGAGAAGCAAGGAAGGCAGGGAGAGGTGGTGGGAGGCATGAAGGAGAGACGGAAAAAGGGAAGCGGGATTGGAAAAAGGGGTGAATGAAAAGTGAGAATTCGGTAAGAAGGTGAGTGTCGGGGGAAACAGAGTGGGCAGAGGGGAGAAAGGGTGAGTGTGGGGGAAAGAGAGTGAGCAGAGGGGAAAACGCGTGAGTGAGGGGTGAAAGAGAGTGAGCAGAGGGGAAACGGGTGCATAAAAGGGGGGGTAATGAGAGCCTGCAGGGGGGGAAATGAGGGCGTGCAGGGGGGGAAATGAGGGTGTGCAGGGGGGGAAATGAGGTCGTGCAGGGGGGGAAATGAGGGCGTGCAGGGGGGATGCCGCGCGAGGAGGCGAGAGGAGCACACACGGGGAGGGGAGAGGAGCACGCGCGGAGAGACGAGAGGAGCACGCACGCGGAGGGGAGAGGAGCACGCACGCGGAGGGGAGAGGAGCACGCACGCGGAGGGGAGAGGAGCACGCGCTGGGAGGGAAGAGGAGCACGCGCTGAGAGGCGAGAGGAGCACGCGCGGGGAGGGGAGAGGAGCACGCGCGGAGAGACGAGAGGAGCACGCACGGGGAGGGGAGAGGAGCACGCGCGGATAGACGAGAGGAGCACGCACGGGGAGGGGAGAGGAGCACGCGTGGGGAGGCGAGAGGAGCACGCACGCGGAGGGGAGAGGAGCACGCACGCGGAGGGGAGAGGAGCACGCACGCGGAGGGGAGAGGAGCACGCACGCGGAGGGGAGAGGAGCACGCACGCGGAGGGGAGAGGAGCACGCGCTGGGAGGGAAGAGGAGCACGCGCTGAGAGGCGAGAGGAGCACGCGCGGGGAGGGGAGAGGAGCACGCGCGGAGAGACGAGAGGAGCACGCACGGGGAGGGGAGAGGAGCACGCGCGGATAGACGAGAGGAGCACGCACGGGGAGGGGAGAGGAGCACGCGTGGGGAGGCGAGAGGAGCACGCACGCGGAGGGGAGAGGAGCACGCACGCGGAGGGGAGAGGAGCACGCACGCGGAGGGGAGAGGAGCACGCACGCGGAGGGGAGAGGAGCACGCACGCGGAGGGGAGAGGAGCACGCGCTGGGAGGGAAGAGGAGCACGCGCTGAGAGGCGAGAGGAGCACGCGCGGGGAGGGGAGAGGAGCACGCGCGGAGAGACGAGAGGAGCACGCACGGGGAGGGGAGAGGAGCACGCGCGGATAGACGAGAGGAGCACGCACGGGGAGGGGAGAGGAGCACGCGTGGGGAGGCGAGAGGAGCACGCACGCGGAGGGGAGAGGAGCACGCACGCGGAGGGGAGAGGAGCACGCACGCGGAGGGGAGAGGAGCACGCACGCGGAGGGGAGAGGAGCACGCACGCGGAGGGGAGAGGAGCACGCGTGGGGAGGCGAGAGGAGCACGCACGCGGAGGGGAGAGGAGCACGCACGCGGAGGGGAGAGGAGCACGCACGCGGAGGGGAGAGGAGCACGCACGCGGAGGGGAGAGGAGCACGCACGCGGAGGGGAGAGGAGCACGCGCTGGGAGGGAAGAGGAGCACGCGCTGAGAGGCGAGAGGAGCACGCGCGGGGAGGCGAGAGGAGGCGAGAGGAGGCGAGAAGGGGATATTGGGCGGCAGAAATGGGAGATCGGGCCGCGGGAACGGGAACTCGGGCGGGTTGCACGGGAGATCGGTCGGCGAGCAGGGGAGATGGGGTGGCGGGGAAGCGGAGGTCGGGTGGTGGGAAGATGACGGCTATTACCTAATCATAAGCATAGGCAAAGGGGAGCGCTACTGCTGCTCACCCCTGTTACGTGACATTCTTTGTCCTTTTGACGCCTTTGGATAGGAGCTAGGTTACTAATGGAGTGGTAATGCTTCTACTACGTGTAAGGAGGTAGAGCTGGAGTGCTGTTACGTGTGCAATTGAGTGAAGGAACGAGAATTGCACTATCGAAGCAAAAGTACAATGAGCGAAGGCATGAGCGAAGGATTATATAGCGAAACAATAGTGGTAACGGTAATGGACTGTGGTTGTCGCGCGTCGAGCCTGGGACTGAGGTTGGGAAAGTGTCGAAGCGTAGGCCCGAAGCGCGGGTTACCAGCCGAGCCGTGAGGTCGGGATGCGATGTGCGAAAAAGGCGGGATGATGAATGATGCGATGGTCGCGAGTGGTAACGGTGCTGACTGAGGTGCTACAGTGACGTACGCGCTGGGCAGGGACGCGAAGTAAGGAAAAGGGAATTTCCTTACACTACCCCCCTACCCAAGGAGGCCCCTCTTACGAGAGCGCATGGACGTCGCGGAAATTTCGGCTTCGCAGATACTCGGTGAAGACAGGGTGGTTCTCAATTTTATCCAGGGGGACCCAGTTGTCTTCTGTTGGCGTTCGGTCCTTCCAGCGAATTAGGAACTCGATCCTTCGTGCTCCCCGAGGGTCGCGGACGCGGTGGCTGAGGATTTTTTCAGGGGTGATGAGTGGTTCGGTTGGGGGACGTGTCATGCTGGCTGGGCGATTTCGTGGCAGTTGGCTCGTGGATGGGATGTAAGGGCGAAGTAGGCTGACGTGAAATGACGGGCTGACGTACCAGTCAGCGGGGAGGAGGAGGTGGGCGGTGACGGGTGTGATCATGTGGCTGATGCGAAATGGCCCACAATATCGGGGGCGAAGTTTTGGAGTGATGGGCAGGCGAAGGTTCTGAGTGTCGAGTAAAACGAGGTCGTCGGGCTGATAAGTAACGGGTCTGCGATGTCGATCGGCGTTGCGTTTAGCGATGATGTTTGATTTTTTTATTGCTTCTGCTGCCCTGGTCCGTGCTGCTTGCAGGATCTCGGCGAACTGTTGTGCTCGTGGGACGGGGTTGTCGGGATTCGGTGTCATGGGTACTGTTGGGTCCTGTCCGTAATTTAGATAAAACGGCGACTGTTGCGTCGTGGCTGATGGTGCGTTATTGTATGCGAACTCAATGAGTGGCAGTTGCTGTTCCCACGTATTCGGGTCGTCGCACGTGGCTCGAATCAGCTGCTCCATGGTCTGATTTGTCTGTTCCGTCTGTCCGTCGGTTTCGGGGTGATAGGATGAACTGAACTGTAGGCGCGTGCCGAACTGCTGCCACAGGTTCCGCCAGAAGTTGCTGGTGAATTTCGTGTCCCTGTCGCTGATGATCGACGCGGGTATCCCGTGCAGGCGTACGACGGTGGAGATGAATAGTCGGGCGGTTTCCTCGGCTGTGATGGATTTCGTGCATGCTGCGAAATGAGCCATTTTCGTTAGTCGATCGACGACGACCAGGATCGCGTCATTCCCACTCGCCCCAGCTGGTAACCCCGTGACGAAGTCCATCGTCACCTGCTGCCAAGCACGCTCTGGAGGCGGGATGGGTTGTAATTGCCCTGCTGGTCGCTTCCTGCTTGTCTTCATGAGCTGGCAAGTGGGACACGATGCCACGTGTCGTTGCACGTCAGTCAACATTTCTGGCCAGTAGTAGTACCGCTGCAGCTGCTGCCGTGTTTTTTCTACCCCGAAATGTCCCGAGGTAACTCCGTCGTGTGCTTCCTGTAACAGTAGTTCCCGAAGTAACGTGTATCCCGGTACCCAGATGCGGTCGGTTCCAGTTTTTACGTAATAGACTCCTTTTGCCGCTGCGAATTGCTGTGAGTTGCCTCCTGTAAAGAACGGGTCTGTTTGATATCCGTGGGTAAATAGGCCGGTAAGCAGTGGGCTGGTCTGGGCGAGTAGTATCGCGTGGATCTGGGCAGTGGGGCGGGTCAGTGCGTCGGCGATATTCGATGCTCCTTTTTTGTATGTGACCGTATAGTGAAAATTCGACTCGAGGAAATCGAGCCATCGAATCTGTCGTGGGTTGAGGTGGGGCTGTGCGCGGAGGTACTGTAGAGATCGGTGGTCTGTCCGTACTGTCACGTCTGCGCCAGTCAAGTAGCAGCGCCAAACTTTGAATGCATGCACGATCGCGAGCATTTCGCGGTCGTGTATCGGATAATTTCGCTCAGGCGGATGTAGTTTTCGTGATTCGTAGGCGATGGGTTGGAGGCCGTTGCCGAAGTCCTGTAACAGTACAGCTCCGATGGCGATGTCACTTGCGTCGGTAACCACTTCGAAAGGGCGGTGGGGATCAGCGATGCGTAGGACGGGTGGTGAGCAGAGAACGTTTTTTAGGGCAGAGAAGGCAGCATGCTCTTTCTCCCCCCACGTAAAAGCGACCCCCTTACGCAGTAAATCAGTTAGTGGGGCGGTTAAACGTGCCATGTCGGGCACGAACCGTCGAACGTAATTAACAAACCCTAAAAAACTCTGCGGTTCCGTGATGTTCGTCGGGGGGCGCCACGCTTTTACCGTGTCCAGCTTCTTTGGGTCAATCTCAACCCCAGCCTCTGAAATGACGTGACCTAAAAACTCTAGCCTATCCCTAAAAAAATCGCACTTGGAGCCCTTGGTGAGCAGCCGATGTTCCTCTAAAACCTTAAAAACTGCTTCAAGATCTGCTAAGTGTTGCTGCTTATCCCGACTGTAAACGAGGATATCGTCTAGGTAAACGATGACGCATTTATCTAAAAGTGGCCTAAATGCCTCGTTCATGGTCATCTGAAAAGTCGCAGGCGCGTTCGTCAACCCGAAGGGCATTACTGTATACTCGAATGACCCGTACCGAGTCCTAAATGCTGTTTTTGCGCAGTCCGATGGTTCGACGCGAATCTGATGGTAACCTCCTCGTAAATCTATTTTCGAAAAGACACGTGCTGTTCGCAGTTGGTCAATCAGTTCGTCGGCGCGGGGGATGGGGTATCGCGATTTGACTGTTACTCGGTTAAGCGCTCGGTAGTCGATGCACATGCGAAAACCTCCGTCTTTTTTCGGTGTGAACAGTATGGGTGCGGCGAACGGTGACGAGCTCGGTCGAATAAACTGCTTCTCTAACAGGTAATCTAACTGCTTCCTTAACTCGTCGAGCTCGGGCTGTGTCAGTCGAAATTGCCGCTGTACTGTTGGCTGTGCCCCCGGTTCTAGCTCGATCCTATGGTCGTGCGCTCGCTGAGGTGGCAGTCCCTGTGGTAAATCATCCGGAAATATCCCCGGGAACCGTTTCAGTAGTGCTTGTAATTCGGTCGGTACGGCTGCTAGTAGTTTATGTAAATCGTTCTGCTGCTCGTCTTTTTCTACCACTGCGATATCCACTGCGTACACGTCAGCTCCAGCAGCGACAGCCCGTTTCATCGCGATGGCGTTGACCTGGACTGTCGAAGATTCGGGTGGCCGCCAGCGAGGTAGGACGACCCAGTTACCGCTACTTCGCACTGTGCAGCTCCCCGTCGTCCAGTCGATCCGTGGGTTGTACCGTCGCAGCCAATCACGTCCCAGTAAAATGTCGTGCCCATCCAGCGTCGTTGCGAGCATTTCCTGTGTAAACCCGAAGTTTTCCCTGCAGCGGACTTTTACTCGCTCCACTTTTTCTCGTATGGCCAAAGGCGTGCCGTCGACTAAGCGTGCATCTATCTCAGGTAAACATCGGTTAAGTGTTAACTGTAATTTCCGTGCGGTTGCAGTATTAACTAAGCTGTGACTTGCTCCTCCGTCAATGAAGATTTTCACTGCTGCTCCCTGTATTTTCCCGTAGATCAGTACCAGGCAATCCGTCGCTGTACCCTCCTTATTCATCCGAGCCCGATCGATGGCGTGAATCGGTATTGTGACTCGGTGAGGGTCGGTGTGGTTGGGCGAGCAGGCAGTCTCGTCAGTAGTTGGCCCAACTTCTACTGACTGCTGGCGTTTCCCTGCCTCTGAGACTCCTTCCCCTGCTCTGCTCCTCGACGCCTCAGCTCCTCTGGACATTCGCTCTTGCGATGGCCCGGCCGGTTGCAAGCAAAGCAGCGCCCTCTAAATGGCGTGGCAGCTGCATTCGTTGCGACGGCATGTACAGTGGCGTGCTCGATCGGTCCCCGAGGGCGATGTCCAAAATAGGACCCCGGTCTCGGTCGGCGTAGGATATCGATTTTCTCGGCGAGCGCGAGGATTTCGTTGAAATTCGATAGCTCGCGTAGCATTATCTCGTGCGATATGTCCGGCTTCAGCCCTCCGACGTAACGGTCCACACGCTCCGCCTCGTGCATGTAGCCGACCTGTTCGCAAAGTGCGAGAAAACCGCTGGTGTAGTCTTGAACCGACCCGAGCTGGCGCCAAGTGCGCAGTTTCTGACGCGCCGAAATCGAAGCCGCGATCGGCTCAAAACGCGCCCGAAGCCCTGCGCACCACGCATCCCACGTGCTGTATTGGGCTGTTTCGCAGAACGAAATCCAGGTGACAGCTGGACCCGAGGGCCCTTCCTCGTGCGACGGTGGCTCGTAGGCGCGTGGCGACGTCACGATGACTCGCCACCAGTCCATGGCGGGGCCCCTGAGTAGTGAAACCGCATACCGAATCTTGGCGGCGTCCGACTCGACGTAGTTGGCGTCGAAGAACACATTCATGGTGAAGACCCACGATTGAACTGTCGGGCCGCCGCGTTGGCTTGGGTCGAAGCAGGGCGGGCGTTGCGGCTTGAGTGGCATTGGGGCCATCATGGCGTTTTCACCACTTGTCGTCGCAAACTCCACGTGCCGATGGGCTTCTCGGGGCTCCCGTGGGCTTAGCGTGCTCCTGTTCCCTCCCATGCCGGGCATCGGTTGGGCTGCGCCGTCACTGGCTGCGCCTGAGTGCTGTCCCGTGCTGTTGTGTTGTGTTGGTGTGCCGGATGAAATGATAA
This sequence comes from Closterium sp. NIES-65, assembly GCA_948144175.1. Classification (NCBI taxonomy): domain Eukaryota; kingdom Viridiplantae; phylum Streptophyta; class Zygnematophyceae; order Desmidiales; family Closteriaceae; genus Closterium; species Closterium sp. NIES-65. The sequence goes on along the minus strand of CANXME010002093.1, from coordinate 431,456 downwards.
TCGGCTCCTCCGAATGTACAGAGACATTGGTTGGTGCGTGGGAAGTTGTCGGAGCATTCACCGTTGACTGTTGACGGGCGGAGTCACGTTCCGCCGTGAGCGTCGCGATTTCAAGCGCCGAATCCTCCAATTGTCGCACGAGACGATCGAGTTGCTCCTGCGTCAACGTGGCGAGATTGAGGTCGGCCATGGCGGGGGTGTCGGGCAAGCTCAGCGAGAGCCTTGGTCGTGGCCGTGCGTGCTTGCGAGAGAGCACTTCGAGCGGCGGTGCTGTGTCGCTGAGAGACGTCTACCCCCCCCAAAATTTGAGATAGTGGGAAGCGAAGGTGTGGATGCGGTCCGAGATGAGATCGTAGGCTCTGAATACCAAGTGTTACGTGTGCAATTGAGTGAAGGAACGAGAATTGCACTATCGAAGCAAAAGTACAATGAGCGAAGGCATGAGCGAAGGATTATATAGCGAAACAATAGTGGTAACGGTAATGGACTGTGGTTGTCGCGCGTCGAGCCTGGGACTGAGGTTGGGAAAGTGTCGAAGCGTAGGCCCGGAGCGCGGGTTACCAGCCGAGCCGTGAGGTCGGGATGCGATGTGCGAAAAAGGCGGGATGATGAATGATGCGATGGTCGCGAGTGGTAACGGTGCTGACTGAGGTGCTACAGTGACGTACGCGCTGGGCAGGGACGCGAAGTAAGGAAAAGGGAATTTCCTTACAAGTGCTAACCTTGGCGCTTGATTTTTCCCTATCACTTCACTCCCTTGCACAATCGGTGTTCCCGTCGTCAGTGTTGGTCGCACAAAGTGCAAATTCCCAAACCTGTCACGCAAGAGGTTCGGATGTGACCCAAACCTGCCCCTGAGCTCTTGTCTTGGCCTCAACACTTTGGAACTTCGCGCATGTATTTCCCCCGCTCGTCAAAAAACTCGTCACTCGTAAACCAATCAGGATCTTACTTTCCCAACCAAGTGTTAAACACTAGTAAATATGAGACGCGAGCTTTAAGTCCTACTAGTAGATGCCTCTACCCTTTCGTCGCAATTTACTGGAAACACCAGTGGACTGGTACTGACGAGACCAGTGTGATGATCACGTAGGTTCATGAGTGCCGCTTAATCAGGTGCGTTGCATTTACAAACGTTTGCACAATGGTTGAGATAGGTGCCAAGCGAATTCCTGACTTTCCTTTCTGAGTGAGAGAGAGTACCCAACACAAGTGCCTGAGTTCGAGAAATCGATTCCAGGGTCGCATTCGACAGTGGTAGGCATTCAGTTCGTTACCTTAGGAAGGAGACGTTACAAGTGGTGTCATCAGTAAGGAATTTTCCTGAATTCCTTATCAGGGTTGACTTCTTCGCGTACAACCCGATTTTCGGAGTTTGCACGTTCGGCCGATTTCAACGCTGCCGAGGCTCCTCGCGTCGCCTTCGGCATTTCCATCGCCCAACCTGCACCCAACCTCACTTGTCCGAGGTTTCCTCCTAGCTAGGCTAGCCCTACATTAGTCTGTGCATTCATTGTATTCGCAGTTGATTCAGTGACAGCCTCGTTATTCGTTTACCTGCGCACTCTCTTTTACAACTCATAACACCTGGTATCAGAGCTACTTTCCTAGTTCACCCCGCTTTTCGAGGGTAGTTTGGTGGCACGTGTGTGGTTGGTTTAGTGACTACACGACGGTTGGTTGCAGTGATTGTTAATTCAATCCTGCCCGACTCCGATAGTTCGTGTCTTCACTTGCCGGGAGGCCACGGGTACCCGACTGCCCACCAGACGTAGTGCTAGGCACATGGATCAGGAGGCTGTTAACCGGCTGATGGCGCAAGTGGCAGAAATGAAGCAGGGCATGGAATCATTAATGGCGGAAGTGACAACGTTACGGGAGGAAAACGCCGAGCTACGCCAGACGCGAGGTGAAGCGCGTCAGGAGTCGCTTGTGGACGAAGGCGAGGGCAACAGTCAAGCGATGAGCAATCCGCTGGATGCGCTCACACGTGACTTCGAAGAAGAAGATAGGCAGCGAGCGGCAGCAGCGCCAGTTGCAGCGACGACGATCAAGATAAAGCCCGCCAACTCGCCCCCGTTTAATCCTACGGACAAGATGTTTACGGTAAAAGGGTGGCTGTTTGGGGTTGAAGTCTTTTTTACTGCAGCCGGAGTTAATGACGACGCCACGCGTATTAATTACGCAGTTTCGCTTCTTCGAGGTGCAGCGCTTGAATGGTGGCGCCGGACCTTGGAAACAGGGACGCCGACAGGTGTGACACATGCGGCAGACGGGACCTCTACAGTGGTTAATCAAGTGGCAGAACCAATCTTCGGTGTGACCAAGATACGCACGTGGAAGGAGTGGGGCGCAGCCTTACGAGATCGCTTCGAGCACATATCCGCCTCGGAGCAAGCTCGCATGAAGCTGCGTGCATGGTCGCAGATGGCTTCTGTCCAAGACTACACAGCGTCATTTATGGGCTTCGCCGACCAAATTGACGACATGTCGGAAGCAAAGCGGTTGGATAAGTACGTCAGCGGCCTTAAAAATGAAATACAGTTTGAGGTCCGCAGAAGCCGCCCGACATCGTTCCTCGAAGCAGTATGAGTGGCGGAGTCAACTGATGCGCTGATGCAGTACGCGAGAGTAGCTTCCAGGGATGGGAGAAGCTTTCGTGGTCGGACCCATCGGGCCACGATCAACGCCGTCCATACACCCGATCGCCCTCCTAAGGGTCAGTGTTTTCGGTGTGGGAAGGTGGGTCACTACAGGAAAGACTGCCAGGAGAAAATGCCGCTGACAGGGGACGACAGGAAGGAGCAGGGAAATGGGAAGAGCTAGTAATTAGCGGGCCATTTACTAACTGTGCTCCGTCGCCCGAACACCATCATCCCCACCGAGTCGTGGTTCCGATTCATGCAATCGATCGCACTCGGCCGAATAACGGGGATAATCATGTGGATCACCTTGTGCTGGTCGCTGGCAAGGTGTGATTTTTTTTTTTTTTTTTGAAAATGTTCGTCGATGGAGGGGCCAACCATAGCCTCTTCAATTTGGCGAGCGCAAAAAGATGCAAGCTGCAACTTGACAGGTGTCTACTGTTAGAGACTAAGGACGGAGTCTACGAAGATTAGGTGCCTAAAATTCTCAAAATCGTTGGCTTAGAATTATGGATAGAAACGTCGACTTCACAAGAAACGCTGTCGACAAAAGGTGCATCGTTAAAACTTCACCAAACTCAGATATGTTGTAGCTCTATTGCGTGGCTACAATTCCCACTTTGAATCGTACGATAAGGTGAAGTATTTATTGAGTTATCAATTTCGGCGCACTAGAGGGTATGCTACTATAGAATCTTAACATAATCACAAGAGTCTCACAGAAGTTCAGAATTCCCACACAAGGAAGTTAGAGTAGCACTAAACCAGGTGGGATGGGATGAGGAGGACGAGAGGGAAGGTCCCAAGAGAGTTCCCAACCAAGGAAACCCCATGCCACACAATTCCCTTCCCCATAGGCAACCCCACTTTCACTTTTGTCACTTTCCCAACCCATGCCATCCACCTTAACCCAACTTGGCCACACTTGCCAACGTGGTTTGGTTTCTCCCAACCACTTGGCAGCAACTACAGTAGAACAAACGAATTTCCCAACCCCCAAAAGTCAGTACCCCACATTGAGTCAACCCCACAACCCCCATAGTCACCACAACCAAATATTAAAAGCAAACAAACCTCAAACGTTCGTAACTTTCTTGTTCGTGCTCCGATTGAAGCGATACTTGGTTCGTCGGAAAGTTCTTGAGCAGAGGAGTCACTTAAGATATCTGCTCAAGCCAAATAACATTCACACACACTCAGAAAAACCAAACCGCACAAAACACAAATTCTTGCACACGCTCACACCACGCATGCAACGCACGAACATATGATGGGATGTAGACAGACGTGAATGCAAATGATAGCATCACATAACAAACTCCCCCTCTGGCTGCCTACCATCATCCCACATGCCATAGCTCAATCATGCACCCTCAATACACACTCATTCCAGCAAGCTTCATGCCCTTCCAGTGCTCAGATTCAGCCAGGCGCTTGGTGAGAATGTCAGCCGCCTGCTGATGGGTCTTCACAATCTCCAGCCGCACCTCCTTGTCCAGGAGCCTCCTCACGCAGTGCCACTTAGGCCTGATATGTTTGGTCAGCCCATGAAGACAAGCATTCTTCGCTAGCTTCACCGCTGACTCATTGTCACAGAAAATTACAGTCGGCTCCCTCTGGCACACTCCGATCTCCTCCAACAAACGCCTCAGCCACACCACCTCCTTTGCCCCATGATGCAGGGCCATGTACTCTGTCTCACACGAGGACTGCCCCACCTCGTTCTGCTTCTTGCTGCGCCAGCTCACTGCACCACCTCCAAACAGGCACACATAGCCTCCAATGCTGGTGCCATCCGCCTTCACAGAGTTGAAGCTGGCGTCGGTGTAGCAAGTCAGGAGCATCTCCCCCTTGCCCAAATCAGCTGCACCCTCTGCAGCCTCTGTCGCACAGCACTCTACTCCAAGCCCACTGATGACGTAGCGCTCACATAGCGGACCAACCTGTTGGCCGCTTCCAGCTGCTCATGACTGGGGCGCGTAACCACACTTGCAAGCCTGGATGTAGCAAAGGCAATGTCAGGCCGTGCATGGTTAGCCGCATAATTGAGTGCCCCCACCATGGAATGAAACAGCTTCCTGTCACTCTCACCCACCACCTCCTCATCAGCACAGAGCTCCACTGTGAACCCTGAAGGCAGTGGGGTGGCTGGCTTCCCTCCATTTTGCAGCCCATACTTCTCGACCAGCCCCTCACAGTACTTCCTCTGGTGCAACCTCAACACTCCCTTGTCAAGGTCCCTCTCCACATGCATACCCAGGTAGTACTTCACATCTCCCATCTTGGAGCACTTAAACTGCATCTCCAGCATCTCCTCCACACGCTCAATCATTGCAGATGACTCAGAGAAGAGCAGGATGTCGTCCACATACACCAGAAGCATGAGAAACCGCTCCTTCTCTTGAAGCAGGAACAGGCTGTGGTCACACTCACTCTTCTTGAACCCCCCAGCCAGCAGAGTCTCCTCTTGCTTGTGGTACCATGCACGAGGAGCCTGCTTCAGGCCATAGATGGCCTTCTTCAGCCTGCACACCCTGCCGCTCCCATCATCCAAACCCTCAGGCTGTAACATGTACAGCTCCTCCAGAATGATCCCATTGAGGAAAGCGGTGGTGATGTCCATCTGCTTCACCCGCCATCCACGGTTTGCTGCCATTGCCAGTGACACTTTCAATGTTGTGCCTTTCCCCACAGGAGCAAAGATCTCGTCATAATCCTTCCCCTTTGTCTGCTGAAACCCCTTAGCCACAAGCCTTGACTTGTAGCGGGTCAGCTCCCCATCAGGTCCGTACTTGTGCCTGAAGATCAGCTTGGAAGAAATGGCCTTCTTCCCAGGTGGCAGCTCACACAGCTCCCACGTCTCATTCTCTAGCAGAGAGTCATACTCCTCCTTCACACTCTGCTTCCATTTTTCAGCATCCGGCCCGCTCAATGCTTCAGCTAGCGTCTTGGGCTCGGGAACGGCTGTCCAGTAGCAGTGTGCTATCTCCTCCTCATCACACTGCTCAGCCACACTCCCAGCCCTCACCACCTTTGGCTTGCCAAAGCTCGGATAGGTCAGCCGGTTAGGAGGGCGCACATCCCTCCTAGGACGGTCAGCCGGACGTGCGGCACCTTGTGGAGCACCTTGCTGCTGCGGCTGCTACTGCTGTTGCTCCTCCATCTCAGGTTCTCCCCCATCCTCAGTCACCCCAGAAATCTCCTCCTCTGAGATAGTGACCTGCACTTGCCTCGAAGGCCGCTGCATCTCATCAGCCTCAATGATCAGCGGTGTAGTAGGAAGCTTCTGCTGCTGCTGCTTCCACTCCTTGTAGTATAAGGACTCGAGGAACTTCACATCCCTCGACACAGTCAGCTGCTGGCTGGTCAAGTCCCAAATCAGCCAGCCTTTGTGATCCTTAGCAAGCCCCAAGTGCACACCCCATCTACCAGAAGCCTCCAACTTTCCCCTCTTCTCCTTAGGCACATGAAACACCACCATGCACCCAAAGGCTCTCAGCATGTTCACTGCTGGTGCACTCCCATACCACTTGGTGTAGGGGACCAACTGCTTGTCCCCCACAGTCGCCAGCACCCTGTTCTTCATGAGGGCGACCTGCCGTAGTGCAGTCACCCAAAACGGATCTGGCAGCCCTGCACGCCCAAGGAGTGTGCGAGCACCTTCCTGCAGGGTCCGGTTGAACCGCTCAGCCACGCCGTTCTGCTGAGGGTTGTAGGGCACCGTGAGCTGATGCTGGATCCCCTTCTTCTTTAGCACCGCCTCAAAATCAGAGCCAATGAATTCTCCCCCATTGTCGGTGCGAATCACCTTCACCTTATGTCCGCTCTCCCTTTGAGCTCTTGGCATCCACTCCTTGAGAACAGCCGCTGCCACCTCCCCCTTAGTCTTCAAAGGGTACACCCACACCGCACGCGTGTGGTCGTCCACAATCGTCAAGAAGTAGCGGCTGCCCGAGAGAGAAAGGGCCCTCGTGGGGCCCACCACATCCATGTGCACTAGTGCAAGTGGTGCCTTGGCTGGTCCTGTGCTGCTGCTGAGGGAAACTTTGTGAATTTGGTCTCAAGGCAGGTAGGGCAGCTCCCAATCTCTTTTGCTCCCCCCTTCACCTCCAGCCCCTTCAAGCACCCATCCTTTACCAGCTTCTGCAGCATAGGAATGTTCACATGGCACAGCCTCTCATGCCACGTCTCCCAATTGGCCTCACCACTCCCAGATGAAGCCTTTGCCCATGCAGCAGTCGCATCCACACGAGCAAGCACCTCACCATGTGGTTGCTGTGACTGCTGCACCTTCTTGACTGCATCCAGGGCCCCTGCAGTTGGTGCAGTCTCCTCTCCTCCCGCAGTTGCTTTAGCCACTGCCGCTGCCTTTGCCGTTGCTGGTGGTTTCCCCTTCCAAGGGATGATGGGCAGCTGCCATAGGTCCTTGATGCAGCTGCTCTTCTCCTCCAAGTTCCACAGCAGCAACTTCCCAAGCTTTGCACGGCAGCTGGTTGGGCCGAAGGTAAATTCAGCCTTGCTCTTCTGCAGCCGGCGCACAGAAAGAAGGTTAGCGGACAAACCTTCAACCAACAGCACATTCCCAAGCCCCACAAGCTCTCCATTGGCTCCCATCACCTTAGCATTCCCAACACCAATCACAGGGAGCAAAGCACCTGAAGCGGCAGCCACAAACTTGATCTTCCCAGGAGGTTTTACCTCATCAAGCAAATCTGCTCGTGGGGTCATATGACTCTTGCAACCTGAATCGATCACCCAGTGAGTGAGGGAGTGCATCACAACCTTCCCAACTGAACCCACATTACCCCCACTCCCTTGCACATCCTCAACCATGAGGAACATCCCAGGGCCAGCTTTACCTTGTGCACCATCACCTTGCGCACCTAAGCCTTGCACAGCGCCACCTCGTGCACGTTCACCACTTGGCGGCTTCATGCCTGGAGGGGCCCATCCTTCAGGCCGGCTGAAACACTTGAACCACAGGTGTCCAGCCTTCTTGCAGTACCAGCACGCACCCTCCATTCGGGTGCTCCCCCTGCCACCAGAGTTCCCATGTCCCTCATTGTAGTCACCTCGGCCTCTCCCTCTGCCAAAGCCTCTCCCACGGCCTCGGCCTCTCCCTCCCCCTCTTCCTCTGCTGCCTCCTGCAGCTCCATACCCCTCAGCAGTTTTGTTGGCAGCACCACCTTCAGTGTGGCACCTGCGGAAGTCCTCCTGCAGGATCTGCTGCCGTAGCCACTCAGGCGTCCACTTGTCCTGCTGAACGTTGAGGGTGGGGATGAGGTTGTCCCAAGAGTTGTCGAGCACCGAGATGATCTTGGTGCACTGTTGCATCTGCGACACTTCGCTGCCCGCCGCTGCCATCCTCGCATAGGTGTCCTTGATCTTGTCAAGGACCGGTTTCACATCATCTCCCGGTTTCATGGAAAGGGCAGCCAACTCCTTCTCCAACACAATCACCACTGGCAGCGTGTTGGGCTGAATCACGTCGCGTAGCAGCTTCCATGCCTTCGGTCCGGAATCATCCAACTCCACCAAATCCTTGATGTGCTGGAACATATCGTTGTTGACCGATTGGAGGATGAGGTCGTACAGCACCGCGCTCTTCTCAATCCACCGATCGCGGGCATCTCCTTCCCCCGGCATCTTCTCCTCTCCCATTGCAATTTTCAGCAGCTTGTAGCGCTTGAAGGCGCTCCGCATCCGCCCGCTCCATTCCTCATAGTTGGAGCCATCCAAAGCTTCAATCTTGGATGGTGGCGGTTCACTCCTCTTCTCAACTGCATCTCCACTTCCTTGACTCATCTTCTCTGCTCCCAATCACAATTTCAGCTCCCCCTTTGCTGTCCACACCGAAGTCCCACAATATTTTCACAAGTGTCGGCGCCAACGAAATTTGGGCAGAGTTTCCCCTTAGCGGAAGTCACATCCAACTTCCAGAACTCCACTTAGGCACGCCCACAGGCCATGGTGGGTCTAGGAGGGTCTTCACACTTCAGTAGACTCCCCACAAGGTCCTTACTCAGCTCTGATACCACTTGTTAGAGACTAAGGACGGAGTCTACGAAGATTAGGTGCCTAAAATTCTCAAAATCGTTGTCTTAGAATTCTGGACAGAAACGTCGACTTCACAAGAAACGCCGTCGACAAAAGGCGCACCATTAAAACTTCACCAAACTCAGATATGATGTAGCTCTAGTGCGTGGCTACAATTCCCACTTTGAATCGTACGATAAGGTGAAGTATTTATTGAGTTATCAATTTCGGCGCACTAGAGGGTATGCTACCATATAATCTTAACTTAATCACAAGAGTCTCACAGAAGTTCAGAATTCCCACACAAGGAAGTTAGAGTAGCACTAAACTAGGTGGGATGGGATGAAGAGGACGAGAGGGAAGGTCCCAAGAGAGTTCCCAACCAAGGAAACCCCATGCCACACAATTCCCTTCCCCATAGGCAACCCCACTTTCACTTTTGTCACTTTCCCAACCCATGCCATCCACCTTAACCCAAGTTGGCCACACTTGCCAATCTGGTTTGGTTTCTCCCAACCACTTGGCAGCAACTACAGTAGAACAGACGAATTTCCCAACCCCCAATTTTCTCTACCCCATATTGAGTCAACCCCACAACCCCCATAGTCACCACAACCAAATATCAAAAGCATACAAACTTCAAACGTTCGTAACTTTCTTGTTCGTGCTCCGATTGAAGCGATACTTGGTTCGTCGGAAAGCTCTTGAGCAGAGGAGTCACTTCAGATATCTGCTCAAGCCAAATAACATTCACACACACTCAGAAAAACCAAACCGCACAAAACACAAATTCTTGCACACGCTCACACCACGCATGCAACGCACGAACATATGATGGGAGGTAGACAGACGTGAATGCAAATGATAGCATCATATAACATCTACCCGAAATCGATGCACGCCTCGTGGATGGGACGCCTCTGGCGATAACGGAAGAAACACGGACGGTCAGGATCGAATGCGGCGACGATTTCGGCTTCAGCATGAAGTTTCTCGCGACAACATTGGACGGCTGCGACGTGTTGTTGGGACGCGATTGACTGCGACGACACAACCCCGTCATCGACTGGACAACGGGATCGTGCAGCATCAGCAAGCACGAGGGGCTAATTCGGCTGCCTGCATGGACACCTGATTACATCCAAGCCTCGTGCGTCAAAGCCATCACCATAGCTCGCCGCTTCAATAAGGGCGCGCAGCTGTTCGCGGTCTGCTTACGCGAGTTGGCAGTCAACTCCGACGGAAAGGACATTGAGAAGCTGTGTGCAGCTGTACCTCCGGATTTAGCGGAGCTGATTCGACAGTACCCTGACATTTTCCCGGACGATCTGCCACCTGGGCTGCCACCCGAGAGACCAGAAGACCATGAAATCCAGATGGAGCCTGGCGTCTTACTATCCATTGCAATGTCTAGGTTTCCATTCACGCAGTAGTCTGAGGTGTGGGTTAGTTATGACGTTGCAACCTGACAGCTACGCTTCGCGCACTAAAAAATTGTTGAGCATAGAAGGGACGAGGATCAGACAGGGGCCTGGAGCAGATGACCGTCCCACAAGCAGGCACGCAAAAGGAGCACGGAGGTGACGAGGGTTTGAGTGTTTCCTGCTCTGTTCCACCTTGCGACATCCAGGTCCCTCGTTTCCCCCCAACAACCAATCACACGGTGGTTAACGTGCATAAAAAAAAAATTTGCGGCTCCAATGGGGCATGATTCAGTGGGAGCGGGCGTTTATCCGTCCATTAGCGGCAGGGAGGGATACAAAATGTTGCTAGTGCTTAAACGTGCGCTAGTGTATTAGGGCTCACGAAAGATATCTATTCTGCCTGTACATACTTTATGTGGCTAATTTTCCTAGTCTTCCACGCGTGCCGCACGAAGCTTGGCGCAGGCGTCACGCCAAGAGTAAAATCGCCACTTCGGAGAAACGGGGACGCACCATTGGCGCAATTCGTACAGCGATCCGACAGTCTGATACGAAGCCGTTATGGAACACCTGCGATAAGAACGCATGGTCGGGAGTTAATTGTGAGTGGTGGCGATTGGGTCGCAAGTCGAAGAGAACAACGTTCGTGGCAATGAACTGAGGTAAGTGGTATGGCGCACGGGGGGCACAAAATGACACATTTATTTGCAAGGCTGCAATACAGTGTTGAAAGAACATATAAATCATTACTACCAAAGGAATGTTGAGCTGTCCAATACCGTGCGTTTACTCACAAGTATGAGCACCGACAGTGCATAACCAGACACATCCTAAACGGACCAACTGTCGAATTGTTTAAGGAGAGCAGTGACCCTGTTACCTTGATTGATGTGTAAATATGGTATAGGTAAATAATATATTGGTGTCGCAACAAGGTAGCTACTGGTATGTCATTTGTGGTGCAACATTACCAGTGCAAGACACAAACTGTTGGGCTGAAAAGCCCTTGGGATCTTTGCAGAGGTGAACTCTGGGTAGAGTTGGTGTAGTAGCGGAAGCGTTAATTAAAGTGTTGTGAACCACCTTGCGCTAGTATGTGAGGGCAAAGTAAGTTGATTAAAGCAAAGAGATATTCAAACGACCGTCAAGAGATGATTTCCCTCCCCAGGCTCCATCGTACTCCGTGATGTATTCCCTTCAGTTTCCCTGCTATGCTCCCTTCTGTGTCTGCCCTGCTCTGTGCCATGTTCAGTTTGCCCGAGCTCGGTTCTCATGCTCTCTCCCCTGCCCTGTTTCCCTGCTCGGTTCTCATGCTCTCTCCCCTGCCATGTTTCCCTGCTCGGTTCTCATGCTCTTTCCTGCTCTTTATTGCTGCTCGGGTCTCATGCTCTCCCCCCCTGCTCTTTTTCCCTGCTCGGCTCTCTTGCTCTCTCACACTGCTCTGTTCCCCTCGTCATTTCCCCTTCTTTGTTATCCGCTCTGTTACCCTGCTATGTTCCATGCTGTGTCTCCCCTACTCGGTGCCCTGTTCTGTTTCCCTGCTCTGTTCCCTGCACTGTTACCCTGCCATGTTCCGTTCTGTGTCTGCCCTGCTCTGTGCCCTGCTCTGTTCCCTTCACCGTTTCCCTGATTTGTTCACTTCTGTGTCTGCCCTGCTCTGTGCCCTGCTCTGTTCCCTTCACTGTTTCCCTGATTTGTTCACTTCTGTGTCTGCCCTGCTATGTGCCACGCTCTGTTCCCTTCACTGTTTCCCTGATTTGTTCACTTCTGTGTCTGCCCTGCTATGTGCCCCGCTCTGTTCCCTTCACTGTTTCCCAGATTTGTCACTTCTGTGTCTGCCCTGCTCTGTGCCCCGCTCTATTCCCTTCACTGTATACTTGATTTGTTCACTTCTGTCTCTGCCCTGCTCTGTGCCCCGCTCTGTTCCCTTCACCGTTTCCCTGATTTGTTCACTTCTGTGTCTGCCCTGCTCTGTGCCACGCTCTGTTCGCTCGTCTCTTTGCCCGCATTTCTGTTTCCATGCTCTCTGCATGAGTTGGCAATCACATTTAGGACCAACATAACCAAAGTAATCGATTCCTACCCCCCCATCTCCTTTTTCGTCCCCACAACCTCTCCCCCTTTCCCCCACACCCATTCCCCCTTCGTAGCCTTTCCCTTCTTTGCCTACACCTCGCATCCATCCCCTATCCCCCCCCCTCCTCCTCCCTCCAAAAGGACTCACCATACAACCCTCTCCCTCCCTATACCAACCCTCTCCTCTCCACGGTGACAGGCATACCTGGCTGGCCGGAGGGTGCTTACTAAGACCCACAAGAAGATGGTCCTGGGGGACATCGCCGACTCAGTGTTTCGGAGCTACGTCTTGACTGTTGGTGAACCCGCCATGAGTGCGATGGTTCTGCGACTCAGACGGGCAGGCATCAACACGCAAGTTTTGCAGGTGCATTCCCGGTCGTATGGATATGCCATTTTTTTCTCACTGCCGCCGAATCCACCCACTCCAGCCCCCCTTCCCCTTCTCCTGCATGCTTTCCACTCAATCCAGCCCCGCTTCCCCCTCTCCTTCATGCTTTCCACCCACTCCAGCCCCCCTTTCCCCTCTCCTGCATGCTTTCCACTCACTCCAGCCCCGCTTCCCCCTCTCCTGCATGCTTTCCACCCACTCCAGCCCCCCTTCCCCCTCTCATGCATACTTTCCACTCACTCCAGCCCCCCTTCCCCCTCTCCTGCATGCTTTCCACTCACTCCAGCCCCCCTTCCCCCTCTCCTGCATGCTTTCCACTCACTCCAGCCCCGCTTCCCCCTCTCCTGCATGCTTTCCACCCACTCCAGCCCCCCTTCCCCCTCTCCTGCATGCTTTCCACTCACTCCAGCCCCCCTTCCCCCTCTCCTGCATGCTTTCCACTCACTCCAGACCCCTTCCCCCTCTCCTGCATGCTTTCCACTCACTCCAGCCCCGCTTCCCCCTCTCCTGCATGCTTTTCACCCACTCCAGCCCCCCTTCCCCCTCTCCTGCATGCTTTCCACCCACTCCAGCCCCACTTCCCCCCCTCATGCATGCTTTCCACTCACTCCAGCCCCCCTTCCCCCTCTCCTGCATGCTTTCCACTCACTCCAGCCCCCCTTCCCCCTCTCCTGCATGCTTTCCACTCACTCCAGCCCCCCTTCCCCCTCTCCTGCATGCTTTCCACCCACTCCAGCCTCGCTTCCCCCTCTCCTGCATGCTTTTCACCCACTCCAGCCCCCCTTCCCCCTCTCCTGCATGCTTTCCACCCACTCCAGCCCCGCTTCCCCCCCTCATGCATGCTTTCCACTCACTCCAGCCCCCCTTCCCCCTCTCCTGCATGCTTTCCACTCACTCCAGCCCCCCTTCCCCCTCTCCTGCATGCTTTCCACTCACTCCAGCCCCCCTTCCCCCTCTTCTGCATGCTTTCCACTCACTCCAGCCCCGCTTCCCCCTCTCCTGCATGCTTTCCACCCACTCCAGCCTCGCTTCCCCCTCTCCTGCATGCTTTCCACCCACTCCAGCCCCCCTTCCTCCTCTCCTGCATGCTTTCCACCCACTCCAGCCCCGCTTCCCCCTCTCATGCATGCTTTCCACTCACTCCAGCCCCGCTTCCCACTCTCCTGCGTGCTCTCCACCCACTCCAGCCCCCCTTCCCCCTCTCCTGCATGCTTTCCACTCACTCCAGCCCCCCTTCCCCTCTCCTGCATGCTTTCCACCCACTCCAGCCCCCCTTCCCCCTCTCCTGCATGCTTACCACCCACTCCAGCCCCCCTTCCCCCTCTCGAAAATGCTTTCCACCCCCTCCAGCCCCCCTTTCCCCCTCTCCAAGATGCTTTTCCACCCACTCCAGCCCCCCTTCCCTCTCTCCAAAATGCTTTCCACCCACTCCAGCCCCCCTTCCCCCTCTCCGAAATGCTTTCCACCCACTCCAGCCCCCCTTCCCCCTCTCCAAAATGCTTTTCCACCCACTCCAGCCCCCTTTCCCCCTCTCCTGCATGTTTTCCACCCACTCCAGCCCCCCTTCCCCCTCTCCAAAATGCTTTCCACCCACTCCAGCCCCCATTCCTCCTCTCCAAAATGCTTTTCCACCCACTCCAGCCCTTGGCCAATTTCCCCCTTTCGCTATGCTCTCCACCGCCTCTTTGGCTGCTTTCACATTTTCTTGGTTCATGCTCGTGGTTTCAGGTGCACACGGCACTTGCGATTCCGCCCCACGACAAGATGGAATGGACGTCAAGGGGGCAGTTTGTCAAGGCTAGCCCGGGCAAGAAGAACTTCTCATCTGTTGCAATCAACCCTGCAGAGAAGGGGTCCCCCTGGTTCGGCCGTTGTCTTGTCCTGTTTCACTACAACAAAGATGGGGAGCTGAGGCGCGGAGCATACGTGGAGTATTACACCGAAGACAAGCGACTATGCCCGTCAACGGGATGCGAGCGCCTTCTACCCACAGAGGGCGAGGATGATTTTGCAGTGATTGATGTGGACTGCATTCTCAGTCTCGTACAGATTGTTCCCTCATGTGAGGACGATGAATTGAACCTTCTTAATAGATTCGTTTGGTGAGGTCTAGCAAACGTAGAGAACTTTGACGCATTGTGACTTTTGTAAACATGAAATTGTTCCCTGACTATGTTCTTTTTAGGCCTTGTTTGAATATAATAGGTTAAAAATTTCCTTCAAATGGTTAAACATGACTCTTGGAAACACTATTTTCATAGGAGAAAATTACGTCATCATATTCAAATAAAGATAAGTGCAAATGTCATGAATGTAACAAATGGTACACAAAAGCCTAAACGAGGAATTCTTGGAGAGAATCAAATTTCTCGCTATCTGCTCCCACGCGAAGAGACATGCTCGACTATCTGTTAGGCCCAGAACCCGAATCCTGCCCACAAGCAAGAAAGAGTTAGGAGCAAACATTCAGAATGTGCCTGGAAAACATTCCGCCGAAGGCAAACGTTTTTTAGAGTTTCCCTGTACGTTTTTCTAACGATTGTCAAACGTACGATAGGCCGCTGCGGATGTCATATGATTTTCAGACACACGCATTTTTGTGATGTCGCTTTTACATGTATGTGCGTATGTGTGTGGACGTTAATGTTTACCCGTGAGTTGGGATTGTGTGGGACGTGAGATTTAGATGGGACCCATCTAAGAATCTTATTATCAACTCATTCCCCCCTTTAACCCCCCCAATTTTCCACCGCAGCTCCCACAAGCTGGTCTTTTACCGAATTCTGGCTCATAGGTTCCCAGCGCTGTCTCCCACATCCTTCTCATTATTCACTGCCCGGTTTCATCAGTTCCCTCCCCCCCTTTCCCCCAGCTTCGCACCTGCCTCTCTGAAACCATCGTCTGCCTCACTTCACTGAATCCACCCCCCACAGCACAGGTGCACTCTTCACCCAGGCACTGTCCGCTCCCTTCCTCATACCTCTTCCTTTCCCCACCCATCCCAAAAATGGGGGGGCTAAAAAAGTATGGTGTTGAGGAGTATGACTGGAGTAACAAAATGAACCGAGTGGGAAAACATATTTTCGACGCGTCGCGTCGAAACGAAATCAGCCCAGGCAGCTTCGGAATTCTCGAATGTGCTTTGGGCAGCTTAGATGTCAGCTTCGCAACTCCCCCCATTGGCTGACAGGCTTGGTTTTCAGGTTCCGCTGCACATTTCAGCTTCGGGAGCTGTGAGGGAGGCTAGGAACCAGGCGCTGGTGACCCATTGGCTGTAGGTATCGAACCAATCTGCTGTGTTGGCTTGGAAAAAACTGTAATGTTAGAACATAGTGTGTAGACACTCTTTGCTGAATTGTTACGTTCCATATGTATGAATTTTTTATAAAGTGCCACATGAGTTATTGTGTTTAAGTATTTATCTACTCCATTCGTAATATATCGGGCTCTTGATTGGTAAAAAAATATCTTAACTTGAGTGTGCAAAGCTTTGTATTTGTTTTAATACCACTCCATATTAATTAGAATTCACCTAATCAACGCCTTTTGTAGGGTCGTTAGTCAGTTTCATCATTCACAATCTACAACCGAGAGCAATTATAGCATAGCATCATTGTCTACGATGCAACATAGCGATTGAGAATGAACGTTGACCGATCCCGGTATGATCGCACAATATGGACGGAGCGCAAAATGGACCGTGCGTCAATTACATAGTGTCGGAGATGCACATCCCTCAGTTTGAGCTTCACACAAGAAGTCTTCTCGTCCACCTCACCCGTCTCATACAAACGCACGTACGCCAGCGCTGTGGGCTCACCATCCTCTCGTTGCGTGCTTATGTGGAAAAGCATGAGCAGGTCTGCATATGTTGTGATGTTCTCCTGCTTCCCAAATGGGTCTGTAACGGTCTGAAGTATGGCAACACGTGAAAATGCGGGTGACCCATGGAAGCTCGGTGTTGCGCGAACGTAGTGCGCCTCCCTCTCTCCGTTTGCTGGAATGGCAAGAGCCGAATGGACCTGGAAGGAAGAGATGCACAACCCCTTTTAAGGAATGGAATGACACATGTGCATGGCATCAATCATGGTTAAGCATGCACGCATTTTGTACAACCATGGCAGACACGCACTCTGTACAAGCAGCACACACACACACACACACATACAGATACACACATATACACACATACACACATACACACACACACATCAACACACATATACACATACATATGCACACATACACAAACTTTATACAATCAGCACCAACAGACACACATTGTGCAACTTGCCACACACACATTATTCATCCAGCACACACACACACACTATACAACCCACACACACATACAGACATGCACGCCGATCTCACTCTAAAACCAGCACACACGCACAGTACGTACAAGCAGCATACACACACACTCTGAACAACCGACACATACACACACACAATCTATGTGTACAACTAGCACACACCCACACACTCTGTACAAACAGCATACTGACATACACTCTGTTTAACCAGCACATGCACACACTTTGTACATCCACTAGTCCCACACCCACCCACTCTGGCCAACCAGCACACCTACAGTTACACACTATTCACCCAGCGCATGCACACACTTCGTACAACCAGCATACACACACTCACTTTACTGAACCAGCACACACATACACGTAGACTCTGTATAACCAGCCGACATACACACACATATACACTCTGTACAACCAGCGCACACCCAAACACACTCTATACAACCCGCACACACACACATACTTCTTTCCACACACACACACACACAAACACACACACAAACACACACACATATACACTCACATATCCACACACATACACACACTCACACACATGCACACACCCACAAACTTTATACAATCAGCACCCACAAACACACACCGTGCAACTTGCCACACACACATTATTCAACCAGCACACACACACACACTCTATACAGCCCACACACACACGCACATGCACACTGATCTCACTCTAAAACCAGCACACACACAGTATGTACAAGTAGCATACACACACACTCTAAATAACCGACACAAACACATACACAATCCTTACAGCCATCACAAAAGCACACACTCTATAGAATCGGCTCACATGAACACACTCTGTGAAACTAAGGCTCACAAACATTGTAAAACCAGCACACACACACACACATACACACACACAGAGACACATTGTGTGTACAACTAGCATACAAACTCTGTACTAGAAGTTGGGCTACGGACTCTACAACAACGAAAATACACACACTCTTTACATGCCATCTCAAACGAAAATTATGTACGAATAGCACATACACATACACACCCACACACACTCAGCCCCCCCCCAAACACACACACATACATACACACTGTACATCCTGCACAAACATAGTCTGCCCAAGTGGCTCGCACACAAATGTTGTACAACTAGCACACACCCACACACTCTGTACAACCAACATACTCACATACACTCTGTTTAACCAGCACACGCACACACTTTGTACATCCACTAGTCCCACACCCACCCATTCAGGCCAACTAGCACACCTACAGTTACACACTATTCACCCAACGCATGCACACACTTCGTACAACCAGCACACACACACTCAATTTACTGAACCGGCACACACTCACACACATGTCCACTCTGTATTACCAGCATGAACACACACATATACACTCTGTACAACCAGGGCACACACAAACACACTCTGTACAACCCGCACACACACACACACACACATACATATACACACACACACATCCATACATACACTCACACGCATGCTCACACACACACACTTTATCCAATCAGCACCCACAGACACACACTGTGCAACTTGCCACACACACATTTTTCAACCAGCACACACACACACACTATACAACCCACACACACACTCATGCACACCGATCTCACTCTAAAACCAGCACACACACACAGTACGTACAAGCAGCATACACACACACTCTGAACAACCGACACATACACACACACAATCTTTACACCCATCACAAAAGCACATACTCTATACAACCAGCTCACACGCACACACTCCGTGGAACAAGGGCTCACACACATTTAAAAACCAGCACAAATACACACACACACACACATATACACACACACACAAACACACACACACACACACACATACACACACACACACACGCACACACACACACACACACACACACACACACACACCTTGTGTGTTTACAACTAGCACACAAACTCCGTACAAGAAGTTGGGCTACGGACTCTAAAACAAAAATACACACACTCTTTACATGCCATTCCAAACACAAAGTCTGCCAGCAACTCGCACATACACATACACACGCACACACACTCCCCCCCCCACACACACTCACATACACTCTGTACAACCTGCACAAACTTATTCTATACAAGTGGCTCGCACACAAATGTTGTACAACTAGCACACACCCACACACTCTGTACAACCCGCAAACATATACACTCTGTACAAATCACAAACACACGCACACCCACACACACACGTACGGAGTACAACAAGCACACTCATCACTTACATGTATGGTGCTGGCTGATAGCCCTAGCTCTTCGATGCATGCGTGAATGTGCTGCATACTATCTGCATGGCACTCCACATATCCCTGCCAAGTTGCTGCCCCTCTTCCTGATGGGTCCCCCACATGCAGGTCCACTGTATCATAGTCTTTGTTAGCACGCTCGAACGAACACGGTCCGCCTGTGGTAGTATAAACCAGTCAAAACATGTTCACATTTCAAATTGTTTAGTCAAAGGCTAGGACAACCCGTGCAAGTGTAAGCGTAAGAACCATGCTAAAAAAATACAGACAACAGTGTTCGACCCTCACCTTCATTACTGCCGTCTCGTAGGTTGACGATCCACCAATAGCTGATTCTCGTTGGCTGAGCATGTTCCTCAGTTGGACACTCCGCAAAATAGCTTCATCGTACTGGCGGAAGTTTGATGCACGGAATGGTTGCTTGCATGTGGTGGTGTGTGCATGCTCATACAAGCCCGTGCAGTACTCATTAGGAGCCCCTCCACGTCGAATGGAATCTGGAAAATGCGTTAGCAAATGAATTTTCGGCAACTGCCATCCGTCTCCTGTGCGCGGTAGATGTGTGTGTAAGAGCGCAACCAATCTGGAGGGATGGCAGTGGGTTTTGGTACAAAATATACCACATCATGGATATGGTTCAGCACACACATTCCGTACATGTCCTCAACCATAAACAAGCATGCTTGATACGTACTCGGCGGTCTCCTTGACGTAAGCCGCCAACTTCGGTTCTGTGAATGTTGATGCGCGAAAATACGTGTCGAACCATTTCATGAAGAAACGCAGCACACACATGTGTGCGTCCGTAATGAGGCCCTCGAGTATTACCACAGAAACCTGCATCACGACGGAAGGGTGGTTTGAAATGTGCACAAACAAAGGAGCAAAGAGGTGTGGGAGGGTTCAGGATTACGTGCGATGTTAACGAGGTGGAAACTCTCTCTACCACAAGCGAGCACACACACACACTCTTCATGCATCATGCACGCACGCTCTAAATAACCAGCGCACACGCAGAATCAATACAGCCAGCATACACAAACACTCGGTAAAACCAGCACATACACACACTAGCTCTGACCAGCATGCACAGACACTATACAACCACTTCACAAACAATATGAGAACAACCTCCAGATACACACACAACCCAGCATACACATATATACTCTGTACAGCCAGCACCAACATACACACACTGTGCAACCGCCACACACTCCGGATTTGAACAACTATTACACAAACACACGCTGCACAACAAGCACATACCCGCATGAAAGTAGAGTGCCTAAAAACATACTCAATACCCACCCACGCATGAAAGTAGAGCGCCCCACACACATACTATATAACCAGGATACCCACACAGTCGCACTCACTTTGTATAACCAGCACGCACACACTCATTACAACACGCTCGCATGCAAACTCTGTACCTTTGGCGCAGATGAACTCAAGGCAACAAGCACATACACACAGTTCATACAACCTGCAGAGACACACATTCACTGCCAGTACACACACTCTACACAAGAAGCAGAAACCCACACTCACTACCCCCAGTACACACACTCTATATACCCCAGCGGAGACACATAGTCAATACTACCAACACATACACTATACACAACCAGCAGAGACACACACTCAAAACCCCCATTACACACACTATACACAACCAGCAGAGACACACACTGAATACCACCCATGAACACACTCTATACTGCCAGCAGACACACACTCAATACTAATAGTGCACACACTCTATACCGACCAGCAGAGACACACAGTCAATACCATCAGTACACACCAACTACACAACCTGCAGAGACACAGAGTCAATACAACCAGTACACACACTTTACACAACCAGCTGAGCCACACACACAATACTACTAGTACACACAATCTACACAACAAGTAGAGACACACACTCAATACCCCCAGTGCACACACTCTATACAGCCAGCAGAGACACACAGTCAATACCACCGGTACACACACTCTACACAACCAGCAGAGACACACAGGTCAATACCACCATTACACTCACTCTACACAACCAGCAAAGACAAACAGTCAATAACCGCAGTAAACACCCTCGCTACAAACAGGGTTGACACACACTCAGTACTACCAACAGAGTCACACACACAATACTAATAGGATACACGCTCTACACATCCAGCATAGACACACCCAATACACCCAGTACACACACTCTACACAACACGCCTCTGACACACACTCAATACCCCCAGTGCAAACACTCTATACAACCAGCAGAGACACACACTCAATACTAACAGTACACACACTCTACACAACCAGTAGAGACACACACTCAGAACCACCAGTCCACACATTCTCCGTACCACCAGCACAAGTATTCACCTTAGACAACCAACTTAGACTCACACTGTATACGTCCACCACACTCAAACACTCTGGCCATTCAGCACCCAGACCCACACTCTTTCCCTCCTAGCTTACCCTCATCATTGCAGCATGTTCTGCAGCAGAGAAGTTGGCCCCCAAACTGAAATATCCACCGGGTGGCGGTATTTTCGATCCGGCGAGCAATATGGTGCGATACATCTCGAAGTGCAGCCTGGTGTGTGTACAAAGACAAAAGATTACCACACACCCCGTTAATGCCACAGTTGCTGGGTGTACGTCGTCAACAACCGAAACCTCACCTACGTTTCAATCACAACAGAAGCGTTTGTTCAGAGCTTGTTACGCATTTCCCGATAAGAACCATTACAGTTTAGGGTGTGTACCAGTACATACTACGACATACAGCCAACACATTTACACACACGGCACAAACACCACACACGCCCTCCATCAAACCGACACACAAACACTCTGTACCACCAACACGCGCACGCCCTCTGCACACGTAGCACATACACACACTTAGTATAGCCCGCCATGACAAATGCACTTACTCGTTTGCCTTCTTTCCACATTTATTCGCGATGACGATAGCCTCCAGTATGTAGACCCATATGCCAATCAATATGACGTGCAAAATGTCGGGCATAAAGATTCGATAGGGGTTTCCCCATGGTTCCGCTCGATCCTCCCTTTTACCAAACGTCAAGAGAAAGCACTGCACACATGTAAAAAAAACACAAGGGGCGTTCCTGTGGCGTGAAATCCGACCACACACCAATGTTCTAAATCATGCACATGTGTTTGTGGCCACCTCACCTTCGTCATGTGAGTCGAGTACTCCTTGGCGAGCGCCTTGTCGTTGGCATACCTGCGTTGTTGCTCGACCGTGCGATACTTGGCAGCACATGTCGGGTCCATGCTGTCCAAGTCTATGTCCTGCACCTCACAAATTGAGCAGGGTTTCTTGGCTCCCGTCTGCTTGGTGCACGACACTCTGCAAGTCTCTGGAAAATCAGCGACGTATGAAAACAGCTTGGGCCATACAGTATAGACCTCCCCATATGGGTCCGTAAATGGAATTGACCTGCACGCAAACAGTTCATATCGCCATACAGCATTAGCCATGGTTGTCAGAACATTATAGCTTATATATATTTGTGTAGGCTATAGTGGGGTATCCCATAGGGGGTACAACCCAATTAGGGTTTCCTATTTGTACTCACTTCGCTCATAGTTCACTCATTCTCTCGTTCACTTCTTCTCATGGAATCAGAGCAGGTTCCCCTGTGGGAACTGTGCTTAGGGCCCACCACTTAGAAACTTTTTTTTTTCCTGCCTTAGCGCCCTAGCGCCTACCCTAGCGCCCGCCCTAGCGCCCTAGCGCCCGCCCTAGCGGCAGGCGCCCGCACTAGCGCCCGTTAGCCGCCGCGGCCTGCCCGTGCGCTGCCGCCCGTGCGCCACCGCCCGTGAGCGCCGCCCGTGAGCGCCGCCCGTGAGCGCCGCCCGTCGGCCATCGCCCGTGAGCGCCGCCCGTAAGCTGCCGCCCGTAAGCCGCCGCCCGTGCGCCGCCGCCCGTGCACCGCTCGCCAGCCGCCGCCCGTGCGCAGCCGCCCGTCAGCCAACGCCTGTGCGCCGCCGCCCGTGACGCCGCCGCCCGTGAGCCGCCGCCCGTGAGCCGCCCACCTGCACGCCGCCCGCCCGTGAGCCGGCGCTGCCCGTGAGCCGCCCGCCCGTGCGCCACCAGCCCGCCCGTGAGCCACCGACGCCGACGACGCCGCCCGTGGGCCGCCGACGCCGCCCGTGCGCCGCCAACGCCGCCGACGCCGCCGACGCCGCCCGTGAGCCGCCGACGCCGCCCGTGAGCCGCCGACACCGCCCGTGCGCCGCCCGCCTGTGAGCCGCCTCTGAGCCGCCCGTCCGCGAGCTGTGCGCGCCGCCAGCGAGCAGCCCGTGCAGCTGCCCCAACCGCCCGTGAGCCGCCACAGCCGCCCGTGAGCCGCCCCGGCCGCCCGTCCAGCCGCCCGTGAGCCACCCGCGAGCCGCCCCAGCCGCCCGTGCAGTCGCCCGCGAGACGCCAGCGCCGCCCGAGCCGCCTGAGACGCTCGAGCCGCCCGAGCCGCCTGAGCCGCCCGCGCCGCCAAAGCAGCCTGAGGTGCCGGGATCCTGCTCTTGTGGGGCTGCTGCTGCTCCTGGGCCGCCGTAGCTGCTGTGCTGCCGTGTTGCTGTACTCCTGAGCTACCCGACTCTTCCTGCCCGGTGAGACTGTCAGCTGCTATAATGGCCACCCCCAGTGTCCTGACTTTTGACGCTGAGGGTCGCGCCATTGACTTTGCAGTCTGGGTCGAGGACCTGCAGCTGTACTTACTGTGCGATGCGATAGATGAGGTTTCTCTCTCTGACTTTGTCTCTGGCGCTGTCCCTGCCCCTCCTGCTGATGCTGACCCCACTGTTCGCTCCAAGTGGGCCACACGCGATGCTGCTGCGCGTCTTGCTGTGCGTCGCCACCTCCCTTCCTCCGAGCGCGCCCATTTAGTCAGTGCAAGACCGCTCAGGCCTTGTACGACGCTGTAGTTGCGCGCTACTCCTCCCCTTCCTCCGCTACGCTTAGCCGCCTCATGCTACCGTTCCTCTTCCCTGACCTCGCTGCCTTTCCCACAGTCGCTGACCTCTTTACCCACCTCCGCGCTAGTGACACTCGCTACCGCGCTGCGCTTCCTGCTGAGTTCCGCGCCTCAAACCCTCCTCCCATGTACATCACTCTCTACTTTCTAGTAACCCGTCTCCCTGAGTCCCTTCGTGCCGTTAGGGACCAGTTTCTCTCTGTCTGTCCCACCACCCTCACTGTCGACCTCCTTGAGAAGTCCTTGCTAGCGGCTGAGAAGAGTATAGTAGCTGTAGGGGCCTCTCGTGGTGACCCTCGCACCCCCATCTTTGAGGGGTGTTCTCCTTCCCCCCTGCTACCCTCTGTCGCCTCTGATGCTGCGGCCGACCTCGTTGGTTTGGAGTCGGTCGGTGCGGCGTCTGCCCCTAGCGATAGGCGCCGCTCTGGCAGGGGCAAGGGGGGCAAGGGAGCGGGTGGAGCTAGCGGGGGCGGTGGCGGAGGCGGTGGAGGCGGCGGGGGGAGTGGGGGTGGCAGTGGAGGTGGTGGCGGGAGTGGAGGTACTAGTGGCGGCAGTGGAGGCAAAGGTGGTGGCGGAGGTGGCGGTGGGAGCGGCGGGGGCGAGGGTGGCGGTGGCGGTGGCGGTGGTGCCGGTGGAGGTGGGGGCGGCGGTGTTGGAGGTGGTCGGAGTGGCTCGTCCCTGCGGAGCAGCACTGGGGGTGGTCAGCGCCAGCAGCAGCAGCAGCAGCAGCGCTCTCGCGACGTCCCCGCCCCTCAGCAGCTCCGTGAGTGGTACTCGCAGCGTCAGCGTGGTGGGGCGTTTGGTCCCTGCACTTACGTTCTTCGCACCGGCGACCGCGCGGGTGAGCAGTGTGGGGACTCCCACACCGCCCGCCGCTGCTTTAATCGCCAGACAGACGCTTGGCGCCAGCAGTTTCCGGAGGCCTCTGAGATCCCCCGCTGGGGAGAGCTGTCTAGGGCTGGTGTAGCTATTTTTGATCTTGACTTTGATGCTATCCTTGCTGCTATGTATGCTGTGACTGTTAGTGATGAGGGTGACTGTTACCGGTGTTTCCCGCCCGACCCGGGCATTGGTACTGCTGCTCTAGGTGCCAGTGAGGCTGCTGCTCTTGGTGCCAGTGAGGCTGCTGCTCTAGGTGCCAGTGCGTCTGTACTCTCAGGTACTAGTGAGTCTGCACTCTCAGGTACTGTGTCGGCTCCGGCCTCTCACACCTTCACCCTGGACTCTGGAGCCTCTCGCTCCTTCTTTCGGGACCGCACCACTCTTACGCCGCTTAGTCGGCTGGTTGCGGTGTCCCTGGCTGACCCCTCTGGGGGTCCTGTCCTGTCTCGTTTCTCCACAGTCCTCCCGTGTCCGGCGGCTCCCTCTGGCACCCTGTCTGGTCTCTACCTCCCCATGTTCTCTACGAACCTGGTGAGTGGTGCTGACCTACAGGATGCGGGTGTCCACCAGTTCACTCCTGCTCGTCAGCGGGTGACACACTGCACAGAGGCTAGCACAGGTCGCCACCTGGCTACGTTTACACGTCAGCCAGGGTCGAGCCTGTACACACTGACCACTGCTTCTCCTCCAGGTGCCGAGTCTGGTAGGGTCCCTTTGTCTGGTCAGGTGTTTGCTGCAGCGTCCAGGTCAAGTCCTGAGTCTGCCCCCTGTTCGTGTCGTCGTCTGTCTCACGAGACCCTCCACTGGCACCACCGCCTTGGCCACCCCTCTCTGCTTCGGCTCAGAGGCATGGCCTCCCGTCTTCTTGTGTCTGGTCTCCCCGGTCCCTCCCTCCCCTTCCTCAGGGCCCTGGCCCTACCTGTGTCCCCTGTGTCGAGGGGCGCCAGCGGGCTGCCCCTCACTCCTCCCAGTTTCCTCCGACAGAGGCCCCGTTGCAGACGCTTCACATGGACGTGTGGGGCCCAGCCCGCGTCCGTGGACAGGGCCAGGAGCGCTACTTCCTACCCGTTGTTGACAACTACTCGCGTTACACCACAGTCTTCCCCTTGCGCAGCAAGGGTGATGTCACTACGGTGCTGATCGAGTGGATCCGCGCAGCTCGTCTCCAGCTTAGGCAGAGCTTTGGCTCGGACCTTCCTGTTCTGCGTCTGCACTCGGACAGAGGCGGAGAGTTCTCCTCTGGCCTTCTGAGTGCCTACTGTCGTGCGCGAGGCATCCGTCAGACCTTCACGCTTCCGGACTCACCGCAGCAAAATGGGATTGCAGAGCGCCGCATTGGCATGGTCATGGACGTCGCTCGTACGTCCATGATGCATGCGGCTGCCCCCCATTTTCTGTGGCCGTTTGCGGTCAGGTACGCGACGCATCAAATCAACCTCCACCCCAGGGTCTCCAGGCCGGAGACCTCCCCAGCCCTGCTGTGGACGGGGAAGGTTGGCGATGCG
Organism: Closterium sp. NIES-65; assembly: GCA_948144175.1. NCBI lineage: Eukaryota > Viridiplantae > Streptophyta > Zygnematophyceae > Desmidiales > Closteriaceae > Closterium > Closterium sp. NIES-65. The sequence goes on along the minus strand of CANXME010002093.1, from coordinate 404,859 downwards.
TCGGCGTTCCGGGTCTGGGGATCTCGGGCGTTTGTCCGCGACTTGGCTGCGGACAAGCTGTCCCCTCGCGCTTCTCCCTGCGCTTCCTGGGGTTCCCCCGCGACGCCCCTGGGTGGCAGTTCTACCACCCCACCTCTCGCCGTGTTTTGTCCTCCCAGGACGTCACGTTCGATGAGTCGGTACCCTACTACCGCCTCTTCCCCTACCGCACTCCGTCCCTCCCCCCGCCCCCGCTCTTTCTTGTCCCAGGTCCCCCCCCGGTAGACCCCCTCCCCCCTCAGGGTCCTGCCCCGTCAGGTGTGTCCCAGGTAGACGCAGTCGAGCCTGTTGAGGTCACTGGTGACTCTGGTGCTGCTGGTGGAGCTGAGCCTGGGGGTGCTGTGCCTAGGGGTGCTGAGCCTGGGGGTGCTGTGCCTAGGGGTGCTGAGCCTGGGGGTGCTGAGCCTGGGGGTGCTGAGCCTGGGGGTGCGGAGCCTGGGGGTGCGGAGCTTGGGGGTGCTGAGCCTGGGGGTGCTGAGCCTGGGGGTGCGGAGCCTGGGGGTGCGGAGCCTGGGGGTGCTGAGCCTGGGGGCTCTCTCGGTCCGTCGTCTCGCCGGGAGCCACTCTCTCCACAGGAGCTACGCGAGTGGTTTGCCCGGCGCTGGAGCCGTACTACTGGTGCTGGAGGTTCGTCGGCCACTGAGGGTGTTGCTGTCGCGGGTCCCGGAGGTGCTCGTCCGGGGAGTACTGGAGCTGCTGGACCTGGTGTTCCTGAGGGTGTTGGCGCTGAGACTACCACTGGCGGTCCAGCTGGAGGTGCTGCTGGGGGTTCTAGAGCTGCTTGAGGTGCTGTTGGAGGTGCTGCTGGCGCGGGTACTCCTGTTTGGGGTACTGGTCTTGTCCCTGCTAGTTTTGGCGTCGCCGCGCGGCCCCGACCGTACTTCGTTCCACTCCTGCAGCAGGTTCTTGGTCTTACACCTTCTCCTGGTCCTCCTCCTCCTCCCTTAGAGCATCCACAGCCTGTCCAGTCCCAGTCACAGCTACAGCCTGCCTCCCCTTTGCCTGCTCCTTCTCCCTACACTGGTCCTACTGGAGGTCTTACTGAGCGTCGTGAGCCTGCGTCTCGTCCTGCGTCGCCTGTTCGTGCTGCGCGCGCTAGTGGTCGCGGTTCGCGTCAGCGTCCTCCTCCTGTCCCTGGCATGCACCGGATGTCTCTGCGTCCGACCACTGCTCCTCTGCGTGCCCCTTTGCCTTCTCCTCCTGCGTCCTCTCTTCCTGCTCTTGCCGACCCTGCGTTGGACTCTCTTCGTGCTGCCAGTCCTTCTGTCACGCGTCTCCTTGCTACTGCCGTCACTGACCCTTCTTTTGAGTCCACTGCTGCGTCTGCCCTTGTTACTGAGCTTGTCGACTTTGCTGCTCGCTGTCCTCTAGACTACGCTGCTAGTCTTCTCGCTGAGTCTGAGTCTGCCTGTCCTCCGTCCGTCGGGAATGAGTGTGCCCTTGGCACGGACGTCCTTGAGGACAGGGAGGAGGAGTTCCAGTGCCCGGCAGCCGCTTCACCTCATCTCGTCTCCGCACTGCTCACTCCTGGGGGAGACCCGGATGCACTTGACATCCCGACTCCGCGCTCTTACGCGGAGGCGATAGAGGGTCCCTACTCCTCTCAGTGGCAGGCAGCTATGGATGCTGAGATGGCTTCCTGGAAGTCCACAGGCACCTACGTTGACGCTGTTCCCCCTCCTGGGGCGAACATCGTCAGTGGCATGTGGATTTTCAGGGTGAAGCGGCCGCCGGGTTCTCCGCCTGTCTTCAAGGCGCGTTACGTGGCTCGTGGTTTCAGTCAGCGGCAGGGAGTTGACTTCTTTCAGACCTTCTCCCCGACCCCGAAGATGACCACTCTTCGGGTACTACTGCACGTCGCCGCTCACCGTGACTACGAGCTGCACTCTCTCGACTTCAGCACTGCTTTCTTGCAGGGCAGCCTGCACGAGGAGATCTGGCTGCGCCGCCCTCCTGGCTTCACTGGGTCTTTCCTTCCTGGTACCCAGTGGAGTCTCGGGCGGCCAGTCTACGGTCTCCGCCAAGCGCCACGTGAGTGGCACGACACACAGAGGACTACGCTGGCGGCACTTGGGTTTGCTCCTTCTACTGCCGACCCGTCGCTGTTTCTGCGCACCGACACTTCTCTGCTGCCGTTCTACATCCTCGTGTACGTCGACGACTTGGTCTTTGCCATTGCTGACACTGCTGGACTCGCCTACGTGAAGTCCGAGCTGCAGAAGAGACACACGTGCACTGACCTGGGTGAGCTGCGCAGCTACCTTGGCCTGCAGATCACCTGGGACAGAGCACGCCGCACCATTACCCTGACTCAGTCACACATGGTGCAGCAGGTCCTTCAGCGCTTCGGCTTCACGTACTCCTCGCCTCAGGCCATTCCTCTGCCTACTCGCCACTCGCTCTCTGCTCTGCCTTCGGATGAGTCCGTAGAGTCGAGTGGCTCGTATCCAGAGCTTGTCGGCTGCCTCATGTACCTGATGACCTGCACACGACCTGACCTTGCATACCCTCTAAGCATTCTTGCACGCTATGTTGCTCCTGGGAGACACCGACCAGAGCACATGGCTGCAACGAAGAGGGTGTTGCGCTACTTGTGCAGTACGTCGGGCATGGGGCTAGTGCTTGGAGGGCGCAGTCCAGTGGTCCTCACTGGGCACGCAGACGCTTCTTGGGCTGACGACCAGGCTACGCAGCGGTCGTCACAGGGTTACACCTTCAGTCTTGGTTCCGGCTCTGTTTCGTGGCGGGCTACCCGCTCGTCTTCTGTTCTCGGCTCCAGTTGTGAGGCTGAGATCTACGCCGGGGCTATGGCTGCCCAGGAGCTTCGCTGGCTCACCTACCTGCTTACCGACCTTGGAGAGCCGCCTCGTTCTCCTCCAGTCCTGTACGTAGACAACAAGGCCATGCTGGCCTTGTGTCGAGAGCAGCGACTAGAGCACAGGACAAAGCACATTGCTCTCCGCTACTTTCTTGCACGTGAGCTGCAGCAGCGTGGATAGTTACGGCTTGCGTACGTGGCCTCTGAGGCCAACACTGCTGATGTTTTCACCAAGGCACTTGCGCCTTGTGATCATCAGCACTTCTGCACTCAGCTGGGTCTTGTGCCTGTCTTGCCTCACTTGCTCTCTTCTTGACCTTGCTTGTACTGTCAGATATATATACTCTTGCCTTTTGTCTATATATATGTGATCTTGCATGTGAACTGGCCTTTGGCCTTTGAACTTGTGCTTGGAATGTGTGGTGGCTTTGTGATCCACCATGAGCATTGCTTTGCTTTGCTTGACTGGTCTTGTGACCCCTTGTTCTCCCCCACTTTGCCTATGGGGGTGTGTCATAACATTATAGCTTATATATATATTTGTGTAGGCTATAGTGGGGTATCCCATAGGGGGTACAACCCAATTAGGGTTTCCTATTTGTACTCACTTCGCTCATAGTTCACTCATTCTCTCGTTCACTTCTTCTCAATGGTTCACTGACGAGCTAAAGCGAGAACCACAGTACTTCTTACGTCTTGCATGCCTGGTCGAGCACCTTCAGCACAGTCTCGCAGCATCTCTGGAACAATAAGGTTTTCTGTGTCGATGACATGTCTGCGTCTGGAAGTGGAAGCAGTGCTATGAGTGCATGTCTGTGCTCGCTCCACCGAACGCTGAGGGGAAGATTGCCGAACGAAAGGTACAACGGCCAGGCGCGACAACGCCCATTTCCACTGAGGTGAGTCTCATCGCTTGAGAGAATTATCGGGCACACGCATTCCTTTGGCCCAAGTCCACCCTGTCCAATAAAACGGAATAGGAAGTTACAATACACAATTGATGCAGAGAAATAAACGGAAAAACACTAAAGACATTGTTGTGAATAAAAGAAAAGTTCAAATATGTTCAATGCATTGTAGAGCATAATGTTAGCTACGTATATGCGCAAATTACCTGTGACTCAATCCAAAAATCTGCTGTTTCTACTCCGGCATAGACCCGTATTTCGTTCACATATTTCTTTAGGGCTTTGTGAATGAACCCGTTCTTATTTCTTGGATCTGCCCACATCCGTCGTAAGGCCTGTACATAAAAAACATAACAAGTTGAAGTAAATATACACTTCATTACAATATCTCGGACAACAAACTAAGCTATAGCTTTCCATACCTCGATAGGATCCAAGTATTTAACTGTGAAGGTCCGGTGCCATCCAGGCACACGTACGGCAGCAGTCCTAAACTGTGTCTGCTCAATGCCAAACTCCTCTTCCGCGTACTTATCTACAGCGTGCTGTCCACTCCATTTGTCCAACTGCGCACGGTCAAAATCTGGATGTTTCACGAGCCGGAAAAACCGAGCCACATCAGGTCCACTCATCCCGCTACCCCTATTACAGAGGGAGAGAAATCTGAACGTTTCAAAACGCGTGTCAAACACAGTCTCAGGTTCTGTCTCCTCATGAGCGAAATAGGCGTCAGCATCGACAAACACAATCTCCTCCTCCTGTTGGCCCCCACGTTCGTCATCGCTATCCTCTACCACATCCACCCCTTCCATCGGTGGCAGTAATGGAGATTCCACTCGAACATAAGGTACGTGCTCCTCCACCAGAATCCCCTGACCAGCACCAAAATTCCGTGTGGTGGGCAAAAACAGCGCATCGTCAGCAGACGTGTTGCGGTGCTTCCGCTCGTGGCTGACAAGTGCTCCGTAGGTGCTAAGCCGTTTTGGGCAACCTGGGCACTTGAACGGGCGATCACCAGCCACATCTGCGATATTTGGAAAGTGAAATATATAATAGAAAAGAATGAGTGTTGGGACATAATGACGGGTTTCAGA